>PVJS01012584.1:0-43591 GCA_004027185.1 Glis glis
CCTCACTAAGTAGCTGAGGCTGGCCGCGAACCTGGATCCTCTGGTCTCAGCCTCCCAAGTACTGGGATGACAAGCGTGTGTCACCACGCCCAGCTCCCGAGTAATCTTTAAGTACCAACATTATTCTTTCTAGTAGTTGCAGGTGAATCATTCAGTGGTGGCTGCATTTTGGGCAATGAGACCACTCCCCTCCATACTCCATTTCCTGAATCATTGGCTGAAAGCCTCCCGTAGTGTCTACACTTCATATCCTCAAAGCCCCTCCTGTTCCCATGCCATTTAATTCTTTCATTATCCTAGGATGAACTAGGAGGGCTCATGCCCTCCATAAGACAGATGCATACATTGAGATCTGGCTAGTGGGGATGTGACTTGTCCCAGGAGGGTGGGGCCTTCAGAGCCCTGGGCCTGCAGTATCCCCACTGGGTCAATTGCTACACCTGAGAAATGCAAACTAGAGTGTGTGTGTATGCAAGTGTGTACATATGTGTGTGTGTGTGTGTGTGTGTGTGTGTGTGTGTGTGTGTACATGTACACACATGCACATTTGCATTCACATGGTGATGGCTGGGCCTCCCTAAATTCTATAGCCAATGCTAGTCACAGTTACTTGGGTGAAAAAGGACATCTCTGCGGAAGGAAGAGGAGGGACCTCGACCTTGCAAAGGGAGCAGTGTTACCCGTCCCAGGAGGTCAGTTACCTCCCCCAGGTTTGAATGAGAAGCACCGTCCTGGTCACAGGGTAGGGATCTCACCATAGACAGGAGGGAAGGCTCTCATGTGTCCCTACCACTGCCTCTGCAGAGCCCTTCCCCTGGAGGGAAGGGGCCTTTGGGGTTTTTTGGGGGGTTTTTTTTTGGTACTGGGGGTTGAACCCAGGGGCATTCTACCTCCAAGCTATACCCCAACCCTATTTTATTTTTATTCTGAAACAGAGTCTCACTAAGTCACTGAGACTGGCCTTGAACCTGCACTCCTCCTGTCTCAGCTTTTGGAGCTATTTGAATAGCAGCAGGTATCCCAGATTACCCAAAAAGATTCTGCCTCACCAGTAACTTGAGTTCTCCCAGGCTGGGGGAAACTTTAGACAACATTTTAAATCTGTGCTTAGTGCAATAATTTTTTATTCAGCAGTGATCCCCCAAATTAGTTCCCAATTAAAAACAAACAAACAAACAAACAAATAACTGTGTCCTAGAAAACTAGTCCCTTTGGTTGATTCTTTAAATAAAGGGTGTGAGAATATTCTATGGTTTACCAGCTAATGAAACTGTTGGCTACCTATCTCCCTCTGAAAGTCTCACAATGACCTTTAGCATATAAAGACTCTGAGAAGTCCTGCAGTAATACCAGTTTAACAGTTAAAGTATAGGAAGACTAATTGGCTTTTATACAGACACAGCTTAAATGGCTTCAGTGACAGGAGGTCCACTGTTACATTGAAACTTTTTTCCCAAAGTACTCAGACAGTATACATCTTTGGGTGTATATATAGTTTTTATTTTCTCTTCCAGTTGAAATATCTCTGGTACACAAGAACTATCATGTATCTCATTATTTATATCATAGTATATAACATATAGAGATGTTCATTGTTGCCCTTCTCACCAGGGCATAGAAGTAAACCAAAATAAATAAAGTAGTCCAGTCTAATCAAATACTGTATTTAATGAAATGAACCTGCTTCATTGCTAGGTCACTGTAACTTCCAGAGTTACAGTGAATTGATGAGAGTCTAACTTTCTGTAACTCCTAGCTTGGTCCTCCTACTTTAACTCTGCCTCATCTTGTAACTTAGTTGAATGTCTTAAAAAAAAACAGTTTAATGGTGGGGAAGGGAATGCTGATAATGGCCATGATGGTTTTAACCTCCCCAATTCAGAAAGGGTCCCCAATGCAGGCAACTCTCCATAGACCCTCCCTGGGGTCCCGTTTCTCTCTCACTATCATCTTCTCTGCAGTACCTTTGTGTTCTTGCTGTCTTTAGGTCCACCGGGTGCTTTGGGGATTCCAACTGAGTTATGTCAAGTGGCAAATATACTCTAAAAGGAGGAGAAGTGCCATGCGTCTTACATTACCAGGGTTAAAATTTCATTTCATTCCTTGTCTGATGCTATTCAGAATGGTTATCTTCCTTCGTGCTCAATAGGCAATAGAAATATATATGTCGGCCGAAAGCCAGCCTCCAGCTCGGTCTCTAGTAGGTGGGCTGGGAGGACAGAATCGCTGTGATTTGTGCTCCCTTCTTCTACTCTGCTCCTGCCAATTAGAGGAGGGAGGGAGCCCGCCCCCGACCATAAATAACAGCTACACCACTGAATTCCCCCACTTCAGACGTGGCTCTGTTCACATGGGCGACTGATTCTACAGCCTTGCATCCCTTTTAACTATTCTCCAGCACAGTTGGAAAGAGAGGAAAGGAGACAGCAGGATACGGATATTTGAGGGATCTTCTTTCAAAAGAGCCACGATTGGGCCCTAGCTAAATGGGTTGATGGTAAAGCCCACCTCAGTGCCCCGTCCCCTGTTTCTGAAGGTGGTCCCCAGACCTGCTTTCACCCATTGTCTGAGATTCTGCACTGTTCTCCACCCCCCCCCCATGATCACCCCTTACCTATCTTTCTTTTCTGCTCCTGTCTTTCAATGTCCTACTCTCAACCACACACATTGGAGATAATCTAATTCACACCAAACTTTCAATGACTGCCAAAGACTGCTCCCACTTAAACATAAGAAAACACCTAACTCAAGAGTAATAATCTCTAATGGGAGATTCATGTAAGAGAGCTTGTGGGAACAGATACAGCTTCCAAGACCTCTGAAGGAATGGCAGATGAACATCTGCCTGTGTGAAGTTTGATAGTAAGATGAGCCCTAATATAAATAATAAGACAGCTATTAACAGCTCTCTGGAGCTAGGCACCTGGATTAGAATCTTGGCTCTGCCAGTGTCTTACTGTATCACCCTGGAGAAGATCCTAAGCTGCTTCTCCAAAATGGAGCACAGTAATATGACCAAGGTCATGCTTGTTGTGAGGTTAAATGAGTTAATCTTTGTAAATGCTTTGCACAGTGCCTAGCTCATTGTAAACACTCGAAAACATTAACTCTCAGTCCACTGATAATCATATCGGGCCATGTGCATAAAGGGCAAACTTCAAGGACTTTGGGGGTCAATAAAACCTGAGTTTGAAATTTGACTTTTCTGGTGATCAGCTGTGTGATCGCGAACAATTTATTGAACCTCTTTTTAGCATTGGTTTCCTCTTTGATAAACAGGAATAATTGCACCTCCCCCATTAGGATTGTTGTGAGGGTTGGAGAAGTCATGTGTCTGAAAATACCTTGTAGCTAGGAGGCATCAATAAATGTTTGGGGATGGGGAAAACATCCTTGGAGCCAATCGCTTGGAAAAAATGACAAGGATTCTTTTGGGCATTTAGATGTGTGCATTTCAATAATGGACTTGCTTAGTTGCTCTGTCCTAAGGCGATCTATCAACTCTTATAGCACTTCTGTGAGGCACAGAGCAAATGTGGATAATGGTGTCTCGATTTTATTAACAAAGCGAGTGTCCCAAGTACCAGTCAATATAACAATCAAATGCAACTCCAGACAGACAGATTGCTTCTGCTTTTAAAGCAGTAGTTTTCAAATTATATTCTGCATCTCACTTTTTCAAGAAGAACCTAACTAGAACATATATAAAATAGTAAGACTTCTCAGAAAGAAAGCGTCTGTGATCCTGCCTGCTCTGTTTTTCCCTCATCCCCTGCAGGAGTCTCTGCAGGACCTCTAAGGAAATCTAGGGGTCCCCAGGATACAGTTTAAAAACCAATATTCTAAAGGCATGGACTTTTCTTCAGCTTCGTACAATGCACAGTATGGATTAATAGTGACTTCCTACTGTCTTAGATTTATTAAGATGAAGTCATGTCAGACAAACCTCATTTCCTCATTTGATAGGGTTCTCCAGGGAAATGCAGTAGGCAGAGTGAATCGGCATTTCACTAATGCATTTTATAAGGCCTTTTGTAATACCTTTGTGGGAATGATAAGGAAATTTACCCAGAATTCCAGCAAAGTTAGGCAGATTAGTAAGTGGATGGACAGCTATGGTCAACAGGTCTGAACAGCTAATGGATCAGCGTCAAGCAGTGGCCTGCCAGGATCCCCCGGATGCTAGCTATGTCCTATATCATTAAACATCTCCAGCAGCAACTTGGATGGAGACACAGAGATGACACTTATCAAATTTGTAGATGACATGAAATTGGGAGGAAAAGCAAATTTATCAGGTGATCGAATCCAGAAAGATCTTGTCAAGCTGGAGGAATAGAAAGATGATGAAATTTCACAGGGAAAAAAATGTAATATTTTATAATTAGGTCTCCAAAGCAAATTATTCAAAGATAGCTTTATGCCATGTCTTATGTCAGATTCAGGTATAATCTAGCTAACTGCAGGAAGTAGGGACTCTTTGAAAGGCTTTTTTTTTTTTTTAGGTAGAACTGAGCCCTGGATGATGAGATAGGGAAACAAAGTCTGTACATCAGAGACAGTGTGAATTCTGAAAGGGGTAGTGGCTCTGACTAGACAGCCATTTCAGGCTGAAAACAGACAGGGAATCAATACATAAAATAACTCATTCTTTCTGAATATTTTCATCATCAGGCCATAGAAGCTCTAGAATCAGACTACATGTGGTTTCAAAACAGACTTTGTTACTTACCAACTATATACCCATAGGCAAGTGACTTAACTTCTCTGTCCTCCAGTTTCAGCATCTATAGATGTGGGGTCTATTTGTAGTTCCCTATCTCACAGGGTCCTCATAAGGATCCAGTTCAACTGTGCATATGGTGTGTTTATGATTTTCACTGTACTGTTCACCAGGTAGGCAGCTTGGCTGAGGAGGAAGGATGGGCACACTGCTTCTTAGGAGGAAGGGTTGATGAGATCCAAGCAGAATAACTTGCACTGGAGATGTCCAACCCCCGAAAGCTTAGCAAGAGAACTGCAGAGGAAAGACAGCAATCCAGGAACCAGGACCACACAAGAAAGAACAAACTGAATTTGGGGATTTTAAGCCATCAAATGAAATGCAGCCTTTGAGTTAAACTAACAATTGATGGAGAGCTGGAGGAGGTGTTGGGCTGGTGCACTTAGCATCTCTCCTGTTTTAGAACAGGATTGATCGTAAAGTAAAAGCATGGTGGGAACGAAAGCCATGGGGCGCAACGGCCGGAAACCCAGAAGAACCTAACAGATTGGAGAAGTAGAGCTTAGTCATAGGGTGGAAAAGAAAGGGAGGGAGACAGAAAAAATAAACTGACTTGGTTTTTACTGATGGCAAATTTCCTACAAGTTACAGGAGTGAGGTTTCTTCCCCCTTTTATATTTCATAAAATGAAACATTTGTGAGTGCTGTGGTAACCATCGCATCACGCCGTTTTAAGGGTTTGACACAGACTGTGCTGGCCAGGAGCATATAATTATGAGCAAAGAATAATAGAGCTCATGGTGTCCCTTTAGAGAAACAAGGCTATGTCCACACACAGACATGAGATCTCTTCCAATATTTTCAGGGTTGTCTTGGAAAGAAGAGTGGCGATCCTTGCTCAGACATTGCCAAGGACCAAAGGGTAGAAGCTCCAGGAAGAGAACATTAACTCTTAGGTCTAAAATCAATGCAATACTAAAGATGGAGAGACCTATTTTGGGAAAGGGTTGGGAAGGGCGTCAGGGGTATTCCAGCATTGCTGACATAATTGCCAATGTAGGTTGCATCTTAAGAGCCAGGCTACATGGGAGTCTTTAAAACTTTCCCCAAACATAGTATTCTATATTTCCATGAAAGCTGCTGTGAAGCAGTTGAGCAAGCCCCGGGATTCTGGCTGTACTTCTAAGTGATCAGTGCCATCTTTGGAATAGCTGCCCTGTTTAACATCCCACTCCGCGGTCCTTGCAGGAGTCAGGTGTGGGAAGCAAACTGTAGTTCTCAGCTGAGCCAGGAGGTGGAGCCGACCCTGAGATGTACCTGGGGAGCCCCTTCCGGAGGGTGTATGATGGAGTTGAGCAGCAGTGCACTATCTGTGTGGATTGGCAGCCATAAAGGAATGTGAGCGCTAATCGCCCGCCATCTGTCTTCATTTTGCTAACCCCCTCTATTGGACGCCACAAGCAGCTCACTTCCTATATTTATAAACATCCCCAATCAGTCATTTCTCTGCCCGCTGTCACATATTTGTGGCGTTAATGCTGGCTGCTTTATCACAGATTGGACTTCATTTCAGGCATAACTCTCGTATACTGTGGTTCTGAGATCTTTATGGCCATATTACAGTCTATGGCTGAGTTGTGATTACACATCAGCACTGTGAGGCTGTGGACGGTGATTTGGCCCACTCCTACCCACCTGCCGCCCCTGCCCTCCGAGGGCTGCCATAGCTCAAGCTATAGACTCAGAAAAATATGAGGCATGTGCGAGGGAAAGAGAACAAAGGCTTAGCCACACTGCCACCAGCACTCGGGGTGAGCCAGAGCCGCTCCACAGGCTAAGAACTCACAACTCACAGGATGACTCCTTTGGGCAGAGGTAAACAAAAGATAGTTATGGAAGAAAAAGAGAGGTGAGAAGGAGATGGTTGTGGTGGGACTGACCTTTCCGGTTATCCCCATCTGGAAGCTGACAATGGACTGCGGACTTTCTTTATCTTCTGCCTGAAATCAGGACTGTAATTTAGGATTCCTTCTTACACCATGCATCATGTTCATCCTGTTCATAAGATTGCTCCTCTTATAGAGACGGGAAGAAGTCTTTTTTGAGTGTGTCCCACTGCATTTGGGTTCTCAGAAGTGGTATGAATGGGTCCTAGGAACCACAGAAATGGGGAAAATAGCAGCACTTCTCTCTCATGAAGTCATGGTGGCCATCACAAAGTCAGAAATAAGCCAGGCGTGGTGGTGCACGCTTGTAATCTCAGTACTTGGGAGGCTGAGACAGGAGGATCCCGGGTTCACGGCCAGCCTCAGCTATGTAGTGAGGCCCTCTGCAACTTAGTGAGACCCTGTTTCTATATAAAGAATAAAAAATAGGACTGGGGGTGTAGCTCGGAGGTAGAATGCCCCTGGGTTCAATCCCCAGTACCTCAAAAAAAAGAAAGAAAGTGAGAAATACAAGCTATACTTGGTGAGTAGGTACGCAGAAAAAATGGATGCTGGGTACTAAAATTTTAGAGGATTTTTGGGCCCTGGGTCATTGCTAGGAGGGAGTGGGACTCATATTCATGAAAAAGATACTTCATTCTGTAAACGAACAACCTTCTCGGTCTTCTTGGCCATGCTTTGTTTTCACTGTTCACAGAGCCACAGAAGAGCTCTCCACACTTTGGGGGTCAGGATCTGCTTGTCCTTCTCATGTTTTTGAGGCTCTTCACTGACCCCCACTCCCAAGTCTCAGTCACCCAGCACCTCGGGCAATCCTCTCACTCTTCTTCATGTTCTTCTACCTCTCTTTTCCTCTTTATCCCCCAATACAGATACTGTTCTTTCCCTCCATCCCCAACGAGGCATGACCACAAGTTTTTATTGAAGGTTGGATGGTAACAGAGGAGAGCTACTTCAGGAAACAGGAGGAGGTCTAATTACTGTAAAAAAAAAGTGGTGTTTACTTGTATGCTTTGAACCTCACTATGATGTATAATTAAATGCAACGATAAAAGTATTTTAGTTTAGTTTAGTTTTAGTTTTTTGGTAATGAGGATTGAACCCAGGGGCTTTCTACCTCTGAGTTACACCCCCAGCCCTATTTTATTTTATTTTTTATTTTGAAACAGGATCTCACTAAGTTGCAAGAGCCTCACTAAGTTGCTGAGGCTAGCTGCAAACCTGCAATCCTCCTGTCTCAGCCTCCCTAGTACCAGGATTACAAGTGTTTGCCACTATACCCAGCTCTATAAAAGTATTTTTTAAAAAAGAAAAATTACAACATATTTAATTCAAAGATCTAGTTGGCTTTTTATGTATTCTTTTTATATACTTTTATTGGTGCATTGTAATTATACATCATCATGAGGTTCAATGTGATACAAACACACGTGCACACAGCACTTTGTGCGATTCCCTCCAGATCCCACCCCACTTCCTCCTCTCTTTTATTTTTTATTCTAGTATGAAATGACACCTCATTCTCTAAAATAGAAGTGAATGTCCTGATGTGCTGAGCTGAGGAAGTCGGTTTTTAGGCAGGAAAGGGCTGAGGAAAGCAGATACGCAACAAAAAGCAGGTTGGTTACTTCAACCAAAAATCAGATTGGATATTTAAGGGTTAAAACAGAAAGACTTTGACTTGAGTATACTGGAATCTCTTGGTTTCTTTTTTTTTTTTTAAACTGGTCCCCCATATCAAAGTGCAGTTTCATTTTGGGGTAGTTCACACAGGTGGCTCCATTCTGGTTTGTGGTCTGGTCTGTGGGAGCCTAGTGCAGGAAGCTACCATGAAATAGTGGCCTCCCAGAAACTTCTTTTCATGTTTGGAAGCCCAGCACTCACAGCCTTTCCCAGGGGGCCCTCCCTCCCCTGGCACCCTGATCCTTCTCTGAATTCCAGGGTCCCAACTTGCCCCTTACTCTCCATGCCCCTTCTTAAGGAATTCTGATTGGTTTCCTAACCATCCTAAATTCCCAGAGTTGCTTCTCTGCCTTCAAAGAAAACAAGCATTGAAATTATTTTGTAGAATGTTTCCATTCTGGTGATCTCAAAATCCCCTCTTGGGGCTGGGAGTGTAGCTCAGTTGTAAAGCGTTTGCTTAGCCGGAACTAGGGTTAGTTTTATTCTCTAGCACTATGGAGGAGAAAATTCCCCATCTAGACTAGACTCAAATCCTTCAACTCGGCAAATCAAGGATCTTGCTAAATGGTTCTTGCCCACCTTACACCAGTTCTCCACACCCCCAAAAGAGCCAGCTGATTCACTCAAGGATGAATTCAGCTCTCCTGCCTATAGAATGCAGAAAGGACTACTGCATTCAAAGCTACACCCCTGGAGGTTTTCTATACTAGTGAGATCTGTTTTAAGTGAACAGCAAGAATAGCCTTGAGAGGGAAAATATGGACCAGAATCCTCACTGACTGGCACCCAGCAGCATGTGAGAAACATGGCGGAAAAAGTCTAGCTCTTCCTGCTTCTCCTTCCGGAAAGCTAACTATATGCAAATGAGCCCCTCGGCTTTTTTTAGAGCCATAGTAGCTGCACTTCTAAATTTAAGTAATATACTGCTAAAGTTAACTTAGTAGTTAAGCCATGCTTTGGAGTTAGATTGCTTGCATTTTAAATCCAGGCTTTCCCACTTTTTAGTTTTTTTATTGTTGTATTTTGTTTTTATTCTGAATGAGCCTCCACCTTCCCCTTTGCAAAAAGGATAATATTATTCACCTAAGGGTTGGTGGAAGGCATAGTTAATGCTTTCAAAGCATGTGGGATAGTTTTTGGTATACAGTCAACACTCAATACTTTATACAAGGCTGTTACAGTCACACATTGCTTAACAACAGGGCTACATCCTGAGAAATATGTTGTTAGGGGATTTTGTCTTTGTGTGAACATCATAGGACGTAACTATGCAAACTAGGTGTCTAAGACACCATGAGGCCATATAATCTTGTGGGCCACCATGGTGTGTGCAGGCTGTTGTTGACCGCAATGTCATTATGCAGTGCACAATTGTATTGATGGTTGTCAATGCCACAATCCCGTATCCACTACTTTTCTGTTGGGCAAAATTCAACCTCTTCTTAGACTTACCCATGCCTGGGGTAAGGCCATCACATCAGAGCTGGGCATCTCTG
This sequence comes from Glis glis, assembly GCA_004027185.1. Classification (NCBI taxonomy): domain Eukaryota; kingdom Metazoa; phylum Chordata; class Mammalia; order Rodentia; family Gliridae; genus Glis; species Glis glis. The sequence continues at coordinate 9,849 of PVJS01012584.1, forward strand.
TGTACTATGATCTTCAGCTCTCTGCCTACCTCCAGGTTTTACTATCCTGGCTACGACTTCTCTTTAACTGAGGTTTAAAGGAAATCTAATAGAAAGGATTTTTTAAAGACAGTGCCTCCAAATACTATAGGATCAGATAATATAAATGTTTCTCCTTTCACATGTGGCTACCAGTTTCCACTGCTTCCTCAGATTATCCAAATGCATTACTAACCTATTTCCACAGGACTTGGGAAGCTGATATAGAAGGAGGTCTCTGAGTCCTCAGTTCCAATAGAACAGAGTGTCTTCCATAGTTTTCCAGTCAAAGTCAGATCCCTGCATTGAATACCATCCTGCAGGCTCTGGAGAACACAGAAGACTCTCTCTGTACCTCAAAGTTAACTCGTTTCAGGGAAACTTGAAGGCTTATAACAGTACCTCCCCACCTAATCTCCCCCAAACACATTACACAGATTTTCCATTATCTACTTCTATAGCTCTTGTGGCAAATAGATATTAAAATATTAAATCTAAGATATCTTTTTCATAAAATATTAAGGGGAAATGTCTGTGTTAACACTATTTTAACGTGAAATAATAAACAAACTGCAGTAATTGGATATTTTTCTTCCTAAGGTCATGTGCCTTTAGAAAAATCACCCTGGCAAATGTGCAATTCAGAGGAGTAATCGCTCCTTATCTCCAGACACTTTGCTTCTCCACGTCCAAAGAGCATTCTTTAAACATTAATTAGTTACCCCACCAAATACCCTAGGAAGCATGAATTAATATCTGCTAAACACAGAAGGAAACGCAAAGAGAGAGAAGCAGCGTCCTGCCTCACACCGCCTGATTCAGAGGCAGGAGATTTTGTTTAAGTGTTGCACATGGATCAGAAATAAGTCACAGATCTGGGGTAAGGGTTATTTATCCTAAAAGTCAGATGATTGTTTCCATTCTTTGATTTTTGAGAACTCCATGGATGAAGTTCTGAGAAGTGCTTTCATCTCTGCCCTTGTTCCAAGAGTTCCCAGCTAGGAGTTGTCGTTGTTGTTGTTGTTGTTATTATTATTATTATTATTATTATCATTATTATTATTACTTTGTGGTACTGGGGATGGATCCCAGGGGCATTCTACCTCTGAGCTACACCCACAGCTGTATTTTATCCTTTTATTTTGAAATAGGGTCTCACTAAGTTGCGGAGGGCCTCACTAAGTAGCTGAGGCTGGCCACGAACCTGTGATCCTCCTGTCTCAGCCTCCCAAGTACTAGGATTACAAACATGCACCACCACATCTGGCTTAGGAGATATTATAATAAGGGTCCTCCACCCACCCCCGCCTAACAACACAAGGACGTGGTTTTGAGGGCCCATTTAGCCAAAAGTGATTTTTTCCCCCTAAATACTAAAAGTAGAAGAGGACTGCTCTAGCAGAACACGGAACGCAGGAGACCACGGCCTCTTACTGGGATTCAAATACGGCAGTCCCTCTTGTTCCCAGAGACTACATTCCAAGACCCCCAGGAGATGCCTGAACCCTCAGTACTGACCCCTATAGATACTGTATTTTTTCCATAATAAAGTTAATTAATATATTAGGCACAGCAAGAGATTATCAACAACTAATGATAAAATAGAACACTTATAACAATATTCTGGAATGAAAGTTGTGTGAATATGATCTCTCTGTCTCAGACTATCTTACGGTACTGTCCCCAGCCTTCTTGTGATGGTATGAGAGATACAATGCCGTGGTTTACCGCAGTTAACTGAAACCTCAGAAAGCAAAACCGTGGTTAAACGGAGGCTGCTGCACACAAGGACTAGCAAAGGCAAAAGCTCAGAGGTTAACTGGCTACAAATAGTTTTTGTTGACATCTACCCCAAGTCACAAGTGGATGTCTCCAGGTCCCTGCTCTGTGCTTTTCTGAAGGACTTACGATGTGCCCATCACATAAAACCTCTTGCAACCATTCCCAATAATTGCCGCATGAAAAGTGAGCTGATCAGCATCCAACTTTTATGGCCGGCAACTAACCCAGCCAGCATTTTCTAATAATACTCTGCTTTTATGTCCCAGCAATTTACGAAGATTAATTAGAAGCGCCTCAAACCTTCCTCCTTGTTGGAGGCAAGGGTGGAGGCCAGGAGAGGGGAGGTAAATTAGCCTCCTCTGAGGGTGGGAAGTGAGGACTCTCAGTCCAGGGCTTGCCTGGCTCAAGAGAATAAGACTCTGTGTCCCATTAGTAGTCAAGAGGAAACAATCTGTCATTGGCTATTCCAAAAGGATTCCACTGGGAGGAAATAAAGAGGCTGCATGTGTTTATTCTTTATTAGAAAAATGATGTAAATACCCAAATTTGTTACTACCCCCAGGGTCCTGGCAAGATGCCCAAGATATCTGTAATTTTTGAGGGATTACAGTTTGTGTCACCCCAAAGCAAGCCACTGCAGGGTCTGCTCTTCCCTGTGCCGGAGCCCACAGTTCCTAGTTCCCTGAGAGGCCAGGGAGTCGCTGGAATCATTATGACCTTTGGTGCTTTAGAGCTGCCCTCTCTGGGGTCCCCTCCTCCCATGCGCTACACTGGGCTGGCAAAGAATAGGGAATGATGGCAGAGAAAGGACGCCATCAGACCATTGAGGAAGCACAGCTGCCGAGAGGCCAAGGGGCGGGGCAGGGAAAGCTGCAGTGACGTTCTGTTTTGTTCTTGCAACCAAGGCACAAATTAAGGCAAAATTAGAGACTTTCTTGGACGGATGGGAGGAGGAGGAAGACAGGGAAGCAGAGCTTTTAAGGACAGCAATTTGAGAACATCTGAGACAAATCTGTGGCTGATTCTTTCTTTCCTTTTTTTTATGGATTAGTTAGTGACTTTCTTTTTGGATTCCGGAGGGGTTCCCTTCCCCCCTTCCTTTCCCTTTTTGCACCATGCACATGTAAATGTGATTGAGAATTCTTTCGTCAGATCTGCTGCCTTGGCAGCCTTCCTGCCAGCTGGCCTGGCTGGGGAACCACGATGGAGAGTTGATTGCCATTGACAAGTTCTCCCGGGCTTCGTGGGAGGAAGTTTGCCTCTAGAGACACTCCCCAGACCCTTGTTTGGAGCTTAATGCCTGCAGGAAAGGAGGGCAGAGGGAACCTCCCAGCAGAACTGAACTCTTTCTGCCCACAGGGGGCGCCCAAGTCAGCACCACCATTTTGTCTGGCTCCACACAGCAAATGTGGTTGTTCATGCAGGAAGTTTGTGACTCTCAGTGGATCATTCAGCAGAGAATCACTGATGCCCAAAGTCTGGGCAGATCTGGAAGGGCCATGGAATCCACATCCCTTTCTCTATCTCCGAGGACATGTCATTAAAATACCATGACAGAAGTGTAAAATTCTTGCCCACTCAGGATGATCGTGGTTGGCAGCCAATCCTGTCTTTGGCTTCTCTGTTTCAGCTCACTTTCTTTCATGTCTCCTCTTCTTGCCCACCTTGGCTCCAGGCACTACTCATGTGCTCATATCTTTTTTCTTACCCTCTTTCCTTTCTTCTATCTGGCCAGGCAAATTCTCACCAATATAGAACCTACCTCAATGCTTATGTCCTTAGAAGCTGTCTCTGGTAACAATATGGGATCATGCTTACAAACTGTCGCACACAGAATCTGGCCTCTAATAACCGATCTCTAAAGGCCAATGAGATTACATCTCCCTCATAGGTAATCTCGTGTGTGTGTGTGTGTGTGTGTGTGTGTGTGTGTGTGTGTATGTGTGTGTGTGTGTGTGTGTGTGTGTGTGTATAAACTTGGTGTTTTCAAACAATATTTTAGGTCTTCCTTCTTTATCTCAGGTTCATAAAGTTACATGCAACAGTCTCTCCAGAGGTCCCTTCTATATAGGTGACTGGCAGACAAGCCTCCAGGATGGCCCCAAGACCCTCACCTTGTGGTATTCATACCCTGGTTGTAATCTCCTTTCTTTGAGTAGTACTCGTGTTTATTGACTCAGTTCTAACAAGTAGGATGTGGCAGAATTGATGGGATGTCATTTCCAAAATTAAGACATAAAAAGATTTTCATCTTGGCTTTTATCTTGGGTGAGCTCTCACTCTCTCTGGGATTGTTCACCCCAAGAGAGGCTGGCCACCAGGTCATGAGGCAGCCCTGTGGAGAGGTCTGCTTGGTAAAGGACAAACACCTGCCAACAGCCACAGGAGTGAGCTTGGAGTGATCTCCCCCTTCTAACTGAACCCTTACATGAGATCACAGCCCTGGCCAACAGCATGCCAGTGGCCTCATGAGACACCGTGACCCAGAGGTACCCAGCTAAGCTGTGCCCAGATTCCTGATCCTAGAAACCATGAGATAATAGCAGTTTGTTGTTTTAAGCTGCTTTTTTTACACAGGCTTAAACCACTAACACAGTGTGTTCTCAGACCACTGTCACACTTCATCCTTCTCTTGAAGGGTTTTAAAGAAGACTGTAGGTTCTCAAAAAGAAAATATATGACAGCTTCTTATCACTAAGAGATGCCTTCCTAAGTATTTTTAACTCATATGAAGAAAATACTTTTATCACTGATCTTACACTGGTTATATCTAAACCCAGAGCACCTTTAGTTATTGAAGAAAGCATCAGGAAATGCATTATATAAAATTAATTTGGGGTGATTTAAAAATAAGTCAATGCTTGATTAGAAGGCCATGGAGCAAGAAAAGGTACTCAGAAAAGAGAGGGCCTAACTATGCCAGGACATTATTCCAACACAACTTACATTTGGATTATCTCATTCCACTTCACATTCATCCTCTGGAGTAGATTCTTTATTACCTCCATTTTACTGATGAGGCAGCTAAGGCACAGAGTTTAAACGTATTTTCCAATATTATATATCTAAGAAAAGTCTTACTTTGAAGTCAATGCACTTTTTTAAATTTGTGGATTATGATTATAGTTAACAATGGGATTTGTTGTTACGTTTTTGTACATATACACACACATATATAATTTGGTCAACTTTATTCCACAGTACCTCCCTTTCCCTTCCTTCCTTCTTTCCTTCCTTCCTTCCTTCCTTCCTTCCTTCCTTCCTTCCTTCCTTCCTTCCTTCCCCTGGTCCCCTCCCTCTACTGTACTGGTCACCCTTCTGTTTTCATGAGATTTCCCACCTCCTTTTTTTTCCAAGAGTCCATACTCTTGAACACAAATTATTCTGTCTTACAATCCCAAACAAATTCAAGTTATTACACACAATAAGATCTTAAGACTCATAAATATTGATGGATTGAAAAGCTGATGAATTATCTAGGTGCAGAATGAATTCGATACTATATTGTATATTTTAAAATTCCATCCCAGTATATAAACCCTGTTTCACCAGTCATAATACAGACCTACGTGAGTGGAATTGTATCTTAAATGCTCCACAACACCCAGTACAGGATTCTATTCTTTCTCCACTGTGCATCAGAAACAATGGAAGGGAGGAAGTCCCATGGGCCAGCACAGAGAGAAGCACAATAGTTCACAACATTGAAGAAGAGGTGGCTAGAGATCCAAACGAATTCAGTCTTGGTAGAATATGGAGCAAGACAGAGAAAAAACAAGTCGCCATCTTTGGCAGGGGGTTGATGAGTAAAAGTGGCCCATGATTGAGGATCAAGCAAGGCCAGATTGCAGAAAGGCAACCAATAATAAAACATATGTAAAATGTTCGCTGTGGGACAGGCACTATTCTAAGTGATTTACATGTATTGTCTCATTTTATTCTTATATCACCACAAGAGCTATTTACCAAAATTATCCCTATTTCATGAATGAAGAAAACGAGGCAGAGAGATTGCTATTAACCTCAAGCTATAGTTAACAAATAGAAGGGTCAGGACACAATGAGAGATTCACTGCAAAGTGTCATGTGACTTGCCACACGGGCATGTCCACAGACTGCTGTACAGCGTGGTGGCCAGCCTCCCTCAGGGAGAGTGAGAGATTGCCAAGAAGAAAGGGCCAGTCTTTTTACATCTTTTGCATGTGTGCGGTACTGGGTATTGAACCCAGGGGCATTCTATCACTGAGCTACATCCTCAGGCCTTTTTATTTTTATTTTGAGACAGGATCTCACTAATTTATCCAGGCTGGCCTTGAACTTGTGATCCTCTTGTCTCAGCCTCCCAAGTATTGGGATTACAGGCCTTGGCCACTGCACCCAGCTGTCTTTTTACATCTTAATCATTGAAGTGACATCCTATCACTTTCATGCTGGCTTGAATCCAAAATCCTCCCTCTTGACCACTGTGCTAGGTTTTCTTAGCAATATAGTTTGAGGCAATGATACTAATCAGCTAAGGTCATGAATCAGGTATAGAAGTAGGGAAATTTATCTTTTGGCATTTTTTTATAAATGTTAGATATAGATAGTCACAAAAGCCAACTGCATCCAGAGTTATTTGACACTGTGACAACCTCATCCTACCCAGAACTAGAGCAGATAATCAAAAGAAATAGGAAAGGTCAGGAATAAATATTCAGTCCTGGTAGAATTTTACCAAGCATCAAATATTTAACACTTATTATGTATCTATTATGGGTAGGGGCATTGGACTGAGTCTATGGGAATATAAAGAAATATAATACAAGATCCCCACCCTATTTAGGAAGACAACATGCACAAGTATTTAACTCAGCACTGTACATACTTATTGTTCAATGGGGTAACAATATTAACTGTAGGATGCTTCCAAAACAGCTTACTGTGGGCTGGTGTGCTATGGTTTACATTTTGAGCAAGTGGTCATACTGAAAGAATATAAGAAAAGGAGGAATAGCCTTACTAGACATGTGGCTCATGCAATGTGAACATTAGTGAAAAGTGTATATAGAAGATGACTCAAAGCTGAAGCCCACCAGCTGGAGAGGTTGGTCTTCATTCTATAGATCCTCGATAGCTGCTGAAGGTTTTAGAAGAGATAGGTAACATAATTTAAGGGAGATTAACAAAGCAGAGTTAATCTCTGCTTTGATAGATGATGATGATAGATGATAGATGATAGATGATAGATAGATAGATAGATGATAGATAGATGATAGATAGATGTTAGATAGATAGATAGATAGACAGATAGACAGATAGATAATAGATAATAGATAGACAAAATAGAGGTAGAGGTAGAGATAGTCTAGTTATATAGTGGGAAGGTGCTGGGTTAAGTCAGAAGACCCAGTTGCTATTATATACTCTACCACTAAGCTGAGCATGGTGGCACATAGCTGTAGTCTCAGCCCTTTGAGAGACTGAGGTGGGAGGGCCCTTTGAGCCCAGGAACTCAAATTCGATCTGGGCAATGTAGCAAGACCCCATCTCAAAAACTACATATGTGTATATTCTACCACCTCCTGCTGCAGGGGAGTTTGAGCAGAACATTTCTCTTCTCTGGGCATGCATTCCTCATCACAAGTTATGGGCTTAGAGAAGATTACCCTGAAGTCCCTTCCAGCACTAGCGTTCTGGCTGGTTCACACCACTGCTCCCTCAATTACTGCAGTCATCCAAGCTGCCCACACATCCACCCCTCCCCTGCAACTGCAGCGCAAAGCTTCTAATGGCAACTTCCACTGAGGCAAAACAGCCCCAGCATCTTTCTCCTTGCTCATGATGATGAAACCAGAATGTTGTTTTCCTCTCCAGGTTGCTTGATCCCAAAGCCCTATTTGTTGTTTGGGTTGGCAAATTCCATGGACTGGATTTAAATAAGACATACATGGTGAGAAGGCACAATCCCACCCCTTCCTGATCGGCGTACACACACACACACACACACACACACACACACACACACACACACTGTGCCAGGTGAATGCATTAGCCTTCCTGCCCTGGCCTTACTTGTAGGAGAGAAAAGTCAGGGCACTTCTTGTCCCCTATCCAGTGCTCCTTAGCTGGAAGTGTAAGGCATGACATCAGGCAAAACAGAGGGATAGAGCTGGGCGTGGTGGCGCACGCTTGTAATCCCAGTATTTGGGAGTCAAGAGACTGTAGGATCCGGGTTTGCGGCCAGCCTCAGCTACTTAGTGAGGCCCTCCGCAACTTAGTGAGACCCTGTTTCAAAATAAAGATTAAAAAATAGGGCTGGGGGTGTAGCCCGGAGGTAGAATGCCCCTGGGTTCAATCCTCAGTACTGCCAAAAAAAAAAAACCAAAAAAAAAAAAAAAACAGAGGGACAGATCTGATCCCCACCTCCGTAGTTCATTTCTGAATGTAGGGAAGGATGGCCCTCCCAAACTAAACCCAGCAAGCAGGCCAGAGATACACTCTTCCACAGCCACATACCAGGATGCTAATAAATACAGATATCACTAAGGAACGGAGAATGCTCTCCCACCAATTCTAGAAAAGTTACTTCCAAGGTGATCTGGGAATACAATTCCCAATGTCTTTCAGACTATTTTTCTCAGCCCCACCCACCCGCCCTTGACCTCTCTCCCATTAGCAGGACTCATTCCCATGAAGGGGGTAGGGATAGAGAGATGTTTGTTGTGCCTGCATTGATTGTCATCTGTGTCCTTTCTGTTTTCAGAGTCAGGACTGTCCAGTGGCAGTGATGGCTCCAAGGGTTTATGTCAAAAATAAATTCCCAGGTTTCAGGGACAGCAGGTGAAAGCACAGTTATTTGAACTGATTAGAAGTGGGGTTGCCTGAGAGCCCAGTGTCCCTTAGACCTAAAACCAGCGGAGAGGGCGAGGCCAGAGGAGCAGGACCAAGTGTCATGTTGGAAGGCTAAGGGTCAGGCTGCTAACCAGGAAAGCAAGCAAGAGCTTTGAGTTTTAAGAACAGGGCAGAAAACAGTGCAAAGCAGACTCCAAAGACAGGACTTATGGAGAAAGCCCTGGAATCTGGTCTCTGGCATCCAAGCAGAATGCTGAGCCAGGCATCCTCTGCACAGCATGAGGACATTTAGATGGCTTCTTAATGCCCCAGTGTCAGGCCACTGGCAGCATTGTGATTTATTATTATAGTAACTTTTCCTGCTTTGTGTGCTTACTCGGGGCTGGGCACCTTGTATGGACTTTACAATATTATCCAAATGGAGTCATACAACAGATACATTTCACACCATTTTTTAGCTGAGAAAACAGGCTTCTGAGAGAGCTCAAGAGATTTGTCCAAGGTAGACTCTATAAATGGCAGGCCCAGGGTCTGACTCCAAGTACAGTGCTCCTACCCACTGATTTTTGTTGGCTCCACATTACTGCAGGCGGCGAGAACACACGTTGACACAAGCACCAGGAGGACAGTGCTTGTTTGCCCTAATCGGTGGCGGGGTCAGGAGCAGGACTGCACCCCCCCTTTTTTTTTGCGATACCGGGGATTGAACGCAGGGGCATTCTACCTCCGCGCTATGCCCCCGGCCCTATTTTTTTTTTTATACTTTATTTTGAAACCAGGTCTTTTTGTGAGCCCATGAAGCCCCTAAGACCAGGGCTCCAGGTAATCTCAAGTCAGAGCAGCAAACAGACTGGATGAGCCGGATGAAATCCGTGGCATAGTGTTAATGTCTCAGTTCTGGGAGAGTCAGCTTTGTGGCTTCAGCCAGAGCTTCGGCTTCTTAGGGAAATTTCTTGCCAGCTCAGCGAAGTCTGCAGCTCCTCACCTCCCTAGCCCCACCTGCGCTGCTCACCGCAGCTTCACTGCTCAGCAGCACTGGGCTCAGGACCAGAACCTCAGCTGAGCCCTGAAAGGGCCCTGGGGAAGGGGAGGCCTCCTGGGGTCCTGATCTGTAACAGATGACTTCCTGCAGAGAAAAGCTGTGCTTGGGGCCCTCCTGGGGAGCAACGAGGTCTCCTGTGGGCTGGCTTGGTCCAGCCACTGCTGTGGGCCATGGCGCTGAGCAGGGAGATGCTGGGGGGAGGAGGAGCAGGCTAGCCACTCCACGAGGTTTAGGATCAGTCTAGTGAGTCTCATCCCATCTGACAGCCCTGCATGGAGATCCATGGGAAACCTTGTCTAAAAGGACTGTCTGTTGGAGAGCTGAATAGGACAGTTCCTAGATCAAATGAGTTGAATCTGGGGGTCAGCTTCCCAGAGTCCCCCCTCTCTGGCCTCAGTGTGTCTCTCAGCCAGGTATACAGGGGTCACCAGTGACGTGGAGGAACTGTGAGCTTGTGGATGGCTCTACTCAGCTCATCACAGCCGCTGGGGGAATACCCAACCACACCCGTGCCTGGCTCTGGAATACCAGCCCAGAATGGGAAGGGGACGTCCTATTCCCAGTTAAAATGTGCATCCATGTGTCTAACCTCCTCTTCTGCAATTTAAGTCTATTTTTCCTTTCTTGTTTCATTGAGGAAGCAACTCTTGTGTTCTGCTCTGTGCAAGAACCACCTATTTATTGGAAGATCAGCACTACATCAAACCACAGGCTTTTCTATTATAAGGCTGAGACACATCTTCTCTCTCTCTACTTACACAAGTAACATCTTTGCCTCGAGTCTAATAGTGAGACTCCTTCTGACACGTATTTGTCTTGGTTGAGTTGATGATGGGGAAAAAGGTATTTTTTATTATGTATCTACTATGCACCCCACCCATTTGATCCTATTTAATAATATTTGAAAAAGGGCCAGAAGAATTGATCTGATGGTGGAAGATAGAATTATAAAATGAGTAGTACAGCAGGCTGAGCGTCGGCTTCAGACCTACACTGGGTTATTGCCATTGCTAGCTGAGAAAGCTTGAGTATATTACTTAACCTCTCTGATACCCAATTTCTGCCTCTGTGAAATGACATTATATTGTCTACCTCTGAAAGAGCAGTGGCTGCATCCTTTGCACCTACGATTCACAATGTCTATAGCCCAGGACCTGGAAATCACGGATGCTCCATGTGACTTGATCAGCAAACAGGTCAGTGTTTGCACAGCTTTGGTACAGACCGTGGAAATAATATACTTAGAATGTCTTCTCAACCTTTCAAAAAAGCTAGGATCTTTTGCAGTGGTGATAGGAGTCATGTAACTAGGGTCTGAAATTTCCTCTCTCCTATTTACCCTAACAACACACACACACACACACAAACACACACACACACACACACACACACACTTGCTCAAAGCTGACCTTCTGGTGTGCTCTCCTCCTCCCCTCCCCCACCATCACTTGTTCTTTCTCCCTTGCCAGATCTTGCCTGCCATGGTTCCCATGGCACAGCCTGCAGGCCCCCTCTGTCTCCCCACCATCCTGGGCTCGAGGCAGATGTGCAGCAGCCTATGGATCTCTCAGATGGTGCGCCGGCCCTGTCAATCCCCGGCCATGCCTGGCAGCTGGAATTGCAATCCTCCTTGTTTACAATGCATTGTAATTGCAGACACAGGCTATGCTGTCACTTGTAATTTTATCTTGTCCTGCTTTCCCCGCTTACTCCCTTGCCTAAGTGTCAAGCAGCTGCCCTGCACGAGGTACCATTGGCAGGAAAACTGCTCCAACAGCCAGCAAAAAGCAAACTGTTATGTGTGTCTCATTCTTTCCCTCTCCAAGGAAAGGGCAAGGACCTGCTCCCTCGTGTAGCCCCCGCACCTCCTCTTCCTGGTGCCCACCACTTCCTTGGGTCTCTTGCTTTGGTAAGTCTTGAAATTAGAAAGAGGGCTGCCTTCTCTGCTAACCTCCTGTCTCCCTACAAATAGGGGCCATTTCCCTGCCTAGCTCTCAGCAGGTGGCATGCCTGGAGTCTCCTGGAGACAGTTGCTTGCTGATAGGTCCGCAGGCATCAGTCCAGGCAGGAATTGAGCCACACCAGAGTCCATGGTTCAATGTGTCTCCACCTGTGGATCTGAAACAGGCTAGGGGAAGGACCTGCTCACTCCATGCCAGGCTCTGGTCCAAGCAGTTAACATGTTACCATTGAATCCCTATGATAGCTCTGCAAACAAGCATCATTATCCCTGTTTCATAGATGAGAAAACTGTACCTAAATGCCACAGCTAGTAGATGTGGCCCCAATGAGGAGCATGTTCCTCTGTGTTTCTGGGCATGCTCAATCTCTGCAGGTAGCATATTGTTTTATGATGATCTCTTTGTCTGACTGTCAGTCTGTTTGCTCTTAGACTATAAGAGGCTTCAGGGTGGGGCCTGTTTTATTTGACTTCCTCCCTTAGCACTCAGCACAGTGCCCAAGTTCTAGTGAGTCTCCTACATCTATTCGTTAAGATGAATGCATCCAGAGGGTCAGTCTTTGGTTAGGTTGTAGCCAGGCAATTGCTAGCATCTGCACCAGCCTGACATGTTCTATTTTATACTCTCATTTCTGATGAACATGGAAGATACTTTGCCTCTAGATTCATAAGGTTGATTGTTCTAGTCAAAATCAGAATGCAGGAGAATTCAGAGTATATACTTCATGGCAATTAGATACAAGAAAAAATATTCACTAATATTTCCATTTATTTGTTGTTTATAATAAATTGGCACCAGGAAAGACTGGAGAGAATTTCTTCCATGTCTTATAGATTTGTTAGAAACCCATATAAAGCTCATCTTTTGGCAAGCTCTAATAATGTTTGTGGTGGGCATATTAGGATGGGTATCTTTTTAGTTCCTTTTCCCCAAAATCTTATGCAATGCTTTCATGTCACATTTATAACAAAAATAAAGTTTGCCAATTTAAGATTGATTGGTAGCAGTCCTCCACCCGAGGAAAGCATTGCAATATCATTCAGGGAAGTAAAGGGGATGGAATGCATTCTGGCTCATTGACCTAAATTAAGAACTAGAGAAATTGACAGGAAGGAAGGGAGAGCCGATCATTGGCCACTCTTAATGTCACCACAATGATTTCTCCCTTCTTGCTCAACCTGCCCTTCCCTCTCTGCTCAGCCACTCACTAACTGCGTGTCTTTGCTCCACTTCCCAACCTTTCTGTGCCTCCATTTCCTTATTTGTACAACTAGCTAATAATGCTTCTACCTCCTAGGGTTTTGTTGGGCTCACATCACAAAACATATGCAGACTGTTTAGCACGAAGTCTAGCACATGATGAGCCTCCGATTAAAGGGAGCTCTTTTTTATTTTTTTTTTATTAGTGCATTGCAAACATACATCTTGAAGGATTTCAGGGTGGTTGATGTATACAAGCACTCATTGGTCAATTAGCCCTCCCCAATTCCCACCTCCACCACCCCCTCCCTCCTTCCCGTTTTCAGCATAGTAGTTGACTTTGATATCTTTGTGTAAGTCCATCCTGTGCTCCAGTTTGTTTCCCTCTCCTTCCCTCCTGTCTCCCCCAGTTAGTTCACCTTCTTCACTCACCTGAGGGTTTCTCTCTTTGTCTGTGGTCTCTCCTATGCAGGGTCATGGCTCATCCTCCCCTGACCTCAGCACTGGGGTACTATGGGATGAGGCCGGGGGCTCCCCCTCCCCACGTCCCCAGTGCCAGGTGAGGGGTTCTCTGAGGGTGGGGCCTCTTAATACCAGTGCAGTTGTGGCTCCTTGGAGAGGAGGGGTGATCTGAAGGGAGCTGAGTGGCTGCAGCTGAGTCTCAGCACCAGGCTTGTGGCTCTGTTTAGTCTCACACAGACAGATGCAGCCACCACCCAGCACGGCCCACCAGCTAATCCCTTGCTGGCATCTGTCCCCTCCCTCCACGTGGAGAGGCGCAGCCACCAGCTGAAGGCAAGGAGGGAGCTTTGATGAGATCCAATTAGGAATACAGATTCTACATTCAAGAGGGCTGAGCGGTCTTGGAGGGAAAAAAGGACCCTGAAATTAGTCTAAGTGCTCCTCTCATGTGTCCTCACAAGATCAATAGTTAAGAAAGACGCGCCATTTGGCAGAGCTGACCTCTGCGGGTGTTTGCCTCTCATGAGCTGGGACACCATTATTATTTTGCAAATGACATCTCCGTCTTAAGTAACTGTGTCCCCCCTCACTCTAAAACACACATGAATAAATGATATTTAGAGAGCTGATGTCTGCTAGGAAGCTTGGCTGAGATGAAAGAGTGTTCAGTGCTCCTGTGACAGTGCTCCTGTGACGGCCCCTTCGAGAACCCCTGGAACAGGCAGTACACACAGGGAGTTTTGGGGGTGATGGGAAAGGACTCTCCAGTCTGTCTGCCTCCTGTTTGAAACTACTGAGGCTTTGTCTCAAATGAAGGGTTTGAGGGAAAGCAAGAGCAGCTCAGGAAGAACCTCAAAAGCAAAGTCTAAATACTTCAGAGCAGAGTCAGAGACAGAGACACCTGCAGAGTATTTTGCCTCTGCCGAACAAAAAGCAGCAGGGAGAGGCTGGGGTCCCTCACATCCCAGAGAGCAGGACAAACAGGACATTCAACACTGGACTCAGCAACACGTCCATTCCAGAAGCCAGGTCCTTTCACACCAGCCTCCCCATGGTGGGGGGGATGAAGCCTTGTGTCCTCATCAATACTTGCTCACAGTGTGACCGGACACTATGTCCCAAGCCTTAGTTTCCTTATTTGTAGCGTGAGGATATTTATCTTGTGGCTGGACCTGCCTCGTGATAGTTAACATAAGACCTTCCATCAGATTCAAGGGTGCTCCTGGCCTGACTCAACCTTTCCTTCGATGATAGGAAGCCTGATCCAGAGGCCTCCCAGTTTATTCCAGTCCATCTAATGTTGGTCTTCCACTTGTGGTCAATCCCAAGATTTTTACTGAAGTGAGAGTCCAGGGATCCACAGACATTTTCTACAAAGAGCCAGGTAGTGAATATTTTAGGTACCAAGGGCCATATGATCCTGACTGTAGATGCTCAGCTCTGCCATCCTGGCAGCAGAGGTACCAATGCCCGGAGCTGTGCTACAGCAGAACTTGTGTTTTTTGAAACATATCTCCCTGTGTTGCTGAGGCTGGCCTCAGAAGCTGCGATCCTCCTGTCTCAGTCTCCGAAGTACTAGGATTACATCTAGTACCACCAAGCCTGGATGCAGAATTTCATTTATTAAAACCCACAGGAAGCCAGGTACAGTGGTGCATGCATGTAATTCTAGTACTAGGGGAGCTGAAACAAGAGGATTGCAGGTTTGAAGCCAACAGTGCAAGGTAATTTATCCAGACCCTGTTTCAAAATAAAAATATGGGGCTGGGGGCATAGCTCTGTGGTAGAACACTTGCCTATTATGCTCAAGGCCCTGTGGCCCAGCACCACAAAAACAAACAAAAAAATAAAAATAAAAATAGGGGTAGGGGGTAGCTCAGAGGTAGAATGCCCTTGAGTTCAATCCCTAGTACTTAAAATAATAATAATAATAATAATAATAAACCCACAGGAGTGGAATTTGGCTCAAGGCACATAGTCTGTTCACTCATGACATACTCCCTGTGGATTTTCCTCCCCTGTCAACCTCCTCATCTCCTCCCCTCCCCTTCCTCTATGCTGTGCTAGACAAGGAGACAAGGCATCCATTTGGGGTTCTGGCAAATCTATGGGAGCAGGAGGGATGTCGGAGGACACCTTGGAAGAGCTAGCCTTTTCCCCAAGCCCCAAAGCTCTTCCACCTGCGTCCCTAGGGCAGTCCCCTGCTCCCTTAGTGTTGCTCTGGGGGCTGCCACCTCGGTTTATTCTCCCAGCTGACTGAGACTCAGGTAGGGCCTTCAGAAAAATTAGAAGCCCCTTTAAAGCCACATGGTGATGTGAGACTATAATGCACCAATGAAAGTATAAAAATAAATAAATCAAGCCCCATGGGCAGTTCCAGCTGTCCACTGCAGGCTCTCTTCCTCTCCCCTATTTACTCCCCTCTACCAATCTCAATCTCTCCCTCTTCCCTGCCCTCCTCCTCCCTATCTCTCTTCCCCTTCTCCTTCTCTCCTTTCCTCCCTCCTTCCCTGGCCCTCTTCCTCTTTCTCTTTCTGTCTCTCTCCATCTCTGTCTTTCCCCTCTTCTGCCTTCTGCTCAGTGCTGCCTCCTACCCATGGTTGTGAAACTACTCAGAGGTGGCACCCTGCAGATAATCTGTCTCCAGCCCACCCATTCAGTTCAGCCTGTCCATTCTGGCATCCTCTCTGTCCTGCCTGAGCACATCCAATACTAATGTAGATGAATTCCTCTTCCTGCTGTTGTGGAACCGAGCTTGCCCTCCACCTTACTGGGGCAGGGATGGGCCTGAGAATTGAATGGTCTAGCCCTCTGAGCTCTCTGCTCAGTGGTCCCCAAAGCAGTGAACTCACTTTTCATGTTGCTTCAGATTGAGGAGGACGAGACAAGTAAGAAAACAGTTGAAATATGCCAAAAAATATCACGTTTCCTAAAGATGGTATGTGGATCATGTGAGTACACATTCATCTCCTGGCAAAAAGCAGACACATTATTGCAGCCTTTATTATTAGACTTAGGGAAAATTCATTCAGAAGAATTCAGAAGGGTCCATTTGTCCCAAAGAAAACATCCCATAGCCCATCAGAAAATTCCAAAGAAAGGTAAGCAAAAAAAAAAAAAAAAAAACAAAAACAGTAGACTTTGCACCCCGTTAACCCAGACCCCAATAATGAGAACCACGTGGCTCTGCTCCTCAAACCCATGATGGGAAGGGTACAGGGGTCAAGCAATAGCTGATCCCAGACCCTGCCCTCTCCAGGCTGCAAGGAAAGATGCAAGAGACCAAGCACATGAGGACAATAGCTCACCAGATTATTCAAGGCAGGAGAATTATCATAACAATTATTTTTTTTTTTTGCAAGGGTTCCTCAAGGGCATATTAAAAGTAGGTCAGATTTTCAGAGTTTTGGAAACTTGTCCAGAACTGCCTCCTCTCCTAGTCGTGAGGCCAGATGGTAATGCTCTGGTACATTCCCATTCCCCAGAGTGGAAAGGTTTGGAAATGATAAATAAAACCGGCTTTACAACAGCAATGACAAATCCCCACCACCACATGTTTCTCTTTCTACACTATTCTGGTTTTATAGGCAGGATTAAGTTTGGCTTAAGAAAGCAGGAGTTTATAACTTGCACACTGTGCAGATGGAATGCAGGTCTGTGCGTGCGTATGTGTGCATGTGTGCACATGGTGTGGGAGAGCTCTCCTCCACATCAGCCACTCGGGGCCCCAGACTGACAGAGAACCCACCATCTTGCAGCTGTAACATCTGGAACACATCCCCCCCATCTCAGTCAGCATTTTCACCACTGTGATATAAATACCTGACATGCAAAACTTAGACGAAGAAAGATTTATTGGGGCTCACAACTTCAGAAGTTTCAGTCCATAGGGCCGACTCAGAAGCATAAATGGTGGTGGTGGCAGCAGCAAAGTGCATGAAGGGAGGCTGCTCTCACACCATGGAGGTTGGAAGCAGAGAGAGAGAGAGAGAGAAAGGAGGGGGCCCACGGACCATGGATGTATATTGACCCCAAGGCCACACCCCCAGCAACCTACCTCCTCTAGCCACAGCCTATCTGCCTAGTTACTACCCAGTAAGTCCATTACAATTACTAATCCATCAACGGATTTATCCACTGATGAGATCGGAACCCTGATGATCCACATAGTTCACCTCTGAACATCTTTGCATTGTCAATACATGAGCTTTTCCAGGAGACAGTCTATATCCAAGCTATAACACCCCCATGATCACCTCAGCAGCACAAGACATTCTAATTTTACATGTATCAGCCTGTGAGTGTTCCGGGCCACTTCTATATCCAGTACATTGACTACAACTCCTTATAAACTCTTGATTAACTTGGAAGGGAAGGGGAAATGTGTACAAGCACATGCATATTCAGTAAGCCGTATGTGTTTCTGTACATAGCTCTTCTGTATCTTTGAGATCTTGCTAACAGCTGCTTTTGAGAGGAGCATTTGGCTGGTCATATTATTTATGTATCTACTCATTCATTCTAAATTATGATTGAACTCTACTTTGCGCTAATTCTTTTTCCAGTCACAAGGTTTATATGGTGGGCAGGAGAGAACCTGTCCCTCTCTTGTATGGCTCCCAACAGTGAAATAATGTGGTGTGACAATGTTGAGACAGTTAAGTACACAGCATCCTGATGGCACCATGAGAGCTCATGAGCTGGGGTATGTCAGGGAAGGCTTCCTGGAGAATGCAAAGCGGCACTTGAGACATGAAGAATGATTTGGGATTATCCAGGCAAAGAAAATATTGTGTATGGATAGGGGGAATGAAAAAAGGAAGGTCTTTCCAAATCAGATCTTCTACCCATAGCAGAAAACTCAATCCAGGAATCCTGCCCTCCTGGTCAGAGTTGGACCCCCAAGGCTCTCTTTTGGAACAGGCACACTCACTGAGCAGCGAATGAATTTGGCTCCGTAGCTGTAAACAGAGACTCCCTCAGGCTGATTAACTCCTTGCCTTCTCCCAAAGAATACACGCCACCTCTCTGAACCAGTGCACCTCTGTCGGCCAAAGTTGTGACACGTGGAAGGACCTACTCAATCAGAATCTCTTATAGGTATGAAATTATTAATAACCCAGGATGTAGCTATCCATGTTTGGACCCTCCTCCAAGCAGCCTTCTCTAGGGAATTGGGGTGAGGGTTGTAGGGAGACACCTTGCTGTTTAATAAATAATAGAAGAGATTCATACAGTGTCTGGGAAGCACATTCCTCATGCAGAAATGTTACGGAATAACACAGGATGAATAATAGAAAAGGTTATTGAAAAATTCATAATTTCCAAGTGCCAGTGAAGGGCAGCTCCTGTGTAGTCTATTTGCCTGTAGAAAAGTGATTAAAATATATATTATTGTCCTGTCTATAGAAAAATGTATTATTAAGTGGATACTAGCGTGACATTTGAAAAATCCATTTCATTCCATTTAGCAGCAACGGGGTTTTGGCTGCTGCTTTGTGTAGCAGGTTTCACAAGCATTTTAATAAGCCATTTAAAAAACAAAAAGGGATTTTAATTATGGCCCCCTGTCTCCCAGCCATACTATTGCTTTGCATTCACAGTTCTTCTGCCAAGGAAATTTTAAAACATATAATAGGGAATGTAAATACACTGCCTACATCTATTATGTCAATTGCCAGGAAAGAAACCTGATTATTGACCAGTACTTATGGGTCAAAAGAAGAGAGGGTGGGAAATGGATTTGCTGGTCCAGACACAACAAGAAACAAAACCTCAATGAAAAAGGCCCATGACCTCTGCCAAAAACCCAAAGTGTGAACACTCTTCCAAACAGACATTCACAATTTTCCCCCTTTGAAAGCAGGAGTTAGTTTTGAGGTATAATTATAAACAGTTCATATTTCTGAATAATGAATTGAGTCAGGATCAAGGATCGTCTGATTTACCCATCTGCTTCTTGGCAGGATATACCTCCTCAGCTTGAAGATCATGTGCCCAGTAAAATTGGAACTGGAATCTAAATAGATTCAGGTTTGAAAAAAGTCAGGCTTGGGATGGGGCACCTCTCTGATTCAGCTCAATATTAATAATCTCCTGTAAGTCTGTTGGGCCAGGGGACTCCATACAATGTGTGATGGATGGGCTGCTCCCTACCCACTTCAAGTTCACATGCAGCCCGTACAGCTCTTGGGGCCCAGAGATCTTCTGGTGAGCACACGAGGGGCTGTGGTAGGCACCAGTTCATCCTGCAGTTGCTGTAGGAATTTAGCAGGATCAGTATGGTGCTGAGAATAAATAGTGCCTTTGTAGTTGCACCTTATGACCAGCTAACTGGAATGTGTGGCAGAACCACTCAACCTCTCTGATCTCAGTTTTAATGACAAAAAAGAACAATTTCCATCACATCATAGTTTTCAAGATTTTTATTTAAAATCATTTTTAATAACTATATCACTTGTTCCAATGAAATTGCACTTGGAAGTAGATAAAATTATTTCTCGAGTTGTAGAAGGATTAAGGGACCAAATTGCTTCCCACCTCAAACACACTTCCCTTACCTTTTCTAAGGTGACTCCAGGAAGGCTGCGGCTCTGGTTCCACATGGATTCCACGTGCGCAGTGTAGAAACAAATATTTGGTGATATAGGGGTGTCTTGTAGCTCTCCATTTCTGAACTTAAATTGTGGCCAGTATCTGATGAGCTGAGATGAGAGGATGGCTTTTCTGCCCTCATTTTTACTCTTTCTTCTTTAGAGACATCATATATTTAGTCATCTACTCAATGAACATTTACTGGGAATTGTACGTGCATTGCATTTAGGATACTGGGCACTGCTTGAATACAGAAGGTGGGCAGGACATGGTCTTTCATCTAATGGAGCAGCGGGCATCTAAACAGATTGCCATGTAGTTCAAAACACAGAAAAACAGTCATATTGGCGGCACAAGGAGTTTTCAGTAGTAAAAACTATGAGTTAGATTTTTTTTTTTTTTGCGGTACCGGGGATTGAACGCAGGGGCGTTCTACCTCTGCGCTACACCCCCGGCCCTATTTTTTATACCTTATTTTTGAAACCGGGTCTCACAAAGTTGTGGAGGGCCTCACTAAGGAGAAAGACAGAGAGACAGGGAGAGAGAGCGCTGAGGCTGGCCGTGAACCCGGATCCTCCGGTCTCCGCCTCCCAAAGTACTGGGATTACAAGCGTGCGCCACCACGCCCGGCATGAGTTAGATTTTAAAAGAAACTAACTGAACATCTCTATAGTTCATTGATTAGGCTGCTTCATTAAGAATGCCTGTCTTGGCCTCTAGTCTCTGTATCAAGAATTGATTGCTGTCCAATCAGGTACCTGGACAACTGTCCCAGCTGTTGAAATGCTGAAATAGTTCCATGAAGGTTGGTGAATAGACCCTGCCTGAGTTCACAGAATCCTCTGTTACTCCGTTACCTTGAACCTAGCCTCCTCTGACTTTCCCTTGGTCCACCAACTCTTCCATACAGTAGGAGCAGGGGAGGAGTTTCCATCACCATGTAGCCCTATAGCCAGAGCATGGCCTGCGTGGTTAATGCCAGTACTTTACAATCACTAAATATGTTGAAAATACCCATCCTGAAAGTCAGTCTCTGTCCAAGCTTCTTCACATGCTAAGTTCTCAGAAGACTGGTTCTATTTAGTATTCACTCCCTAAAGAGCTCCTAGTGTTTTCCTGGCTTGACAATCAGATAGTGAAACTAACATCCCTCTTTGGCATTTTAAAATTGCTTTAGATTCCCTACACTCTCCCTAGGTGATCTCTTTTAAATAACGCCTTTATGCTAATGACTCCCAAATCCGTATATCCAGCCCAAACAGCTCTGAGTTCTAGACTCATACGTCCATCTATCTACTTCACATCTCCACTTGGACACCTTTCAGAAAGCTCAAATTTAATACTCCCAAAATTGCACTCTCCTTTTATACAGTGCTATATGCCTGTTTCCACCCAGTTGTCCCTGTCAGTAAATGGTATCACCATCCACGCAAGTGCTTATGCCAAACACCCAAAAGTCATCCTGAATGCTTCTTTTCGTGCTTTATACATATTTAGTCATCAATAAGTTCTGTGAATTCTACAAACAGAATATAATTTATAATCAAACTTTCTTCTGCAGCTTTACTATTAAGGCACAGACATCTCCCTACCGAGAACTAACTGTCTCTCAACTTCTAATCTTGTCTCACCCAATTACTATACTACATAGCGGGAACTGTTGACAATATCACTCTTTTGCTTAAATTTTTTACCTTCTCTCATTGCAATGAAATCCAAACTTCATTCCCCAGACCCCAAGGACCTGCATAATATGTCCCTAGCTTTCCTCTTCCCGCTGCTCCTCTGCCCTTTATTCCCCCCTTCCATACTTAAACCATTGCAGATTCTCAGTACCCCCAACACACAAAACTCTTTCCCAATCCAGTCTTGGCTTTACCAGTGCTTCTGTAACTATAATGTGTATATGAATAACTGGTAACTTAATAACATGAAGAATATGATTCCATACACCCAGAGTGGGACCCAATATTTGCATTCCAAGCAAGCATCCAAGTGATGCTTCTCTGTTAGTCCATGGACCATAGTTTGAGTAAAGATGGCTTTGGACTTGTTCTATCCCAGCTAATTACTTGGATACCTCTTTCTCAATTTTTGAAACAGCTTTATTGAGATGCAATTCACTTAATTCATAATTCTCCAGTTTATATTGTATAATTCAGAGGTGTTTGGTATATTGATGGTGTTGTGCAACCACCACCATAGTCAATCCGAAAACATTTTCAGGACCCTATAAAGGAATTCTGCCCAATAACAGTCACCCTTGATATCTCCCCTCACCATCAGCCTTAGGCAACCACTAGTTTACTTTTGTCTCTACAGACTTGCCTATTTTGACCATTGAATATAAATGAAATCATACAGTATGTGGTCTTTGGTGACTGACTCCTTTCACTTAGCATGGTTTCTTCAGTCTATCTATGTTATAGTATGCATGTATCATACTCCATTCCTTTTTATAGCCAAACAATATCCTAGTGTGTAGATATGCCATATTTTGTTTGTCCATTCACTGGTTGGATTGTGTTCACTTTTTACCTTTGATAAATAATGGTGCTAGGAACATGCAAATGTAAGTTTTAGTGCAGACATATGTTTCATCTTTCTATATATACCCAGGAGCAGATTTGCTGGATCATACAATAACTCTATGTTTAAAAATTTCAGGAAATGACAGACTGCCTTCCAAAGTGGTCAGACCATTTTACAGTCCTACCAACAATGTATGAGAATTCTGATTCTTGGATCCTCCCCAACACTGGTTGTTATCGGTCATTTTTTTTTATTATAACCTTCCTAGTGAGTGTAAAGTGCTATCTCATTGTGGTTTTGATTTTGTTTCCCTAATAATAAATGATGACATTTCCATGATCTTACTGGACACTTGTCTATCTTTGGAGAAATGTCTATTCAGATCATTTGCCCATTTTTTTAAAATGAGTATTTGCATTTTTATTAATTTGTCATAAGGGTTCTTTATATATTTTCTATATGGGGTCTTTTGTTTGTATGCTCATTTGTTTTACAGTGCTGTAGATAAAACCCAGGGCCTCCCCAGTATGCTAGGCAAGCACTTCAACACTGTGCTATCTCCCCAGCCCAATATACCAGTTTTTGTTAGATATATAATCTGCAAATATTTTCTTTCATTCTCAGGGCTCTTTTTTAAATTTTTGGATAGTGTCCTTTGAATTGCAAAGCATTCTAATTTTGAGGGAATTCAATTAATTTACTTTTTCTTTCATGGCTAGGGCTTTTTTTGAATATATTCATTTATTGGTGCATTGTAGTTATACATTTTGATAAGTGTCAGGGTATCAGAAGCATGCATGCACACATTGCTCATTTAGCCCTCCCTCAAATCCCACCCTATTCCCTCCCCCTTCCCTCCTTTTCATGCTCACCATAGTGATTGACTCTGATAAATTTGTGTGTATACATCGTGTGCATTGGTGGGTTTCCCTCTTCCCCCCTCCCATCTCCCTCAGTTAGATCACCTTCTTGCTCATCTAAAGATTTCTCCTTTGTCCAGAGTCCCTTCTAAGTTCCATTCTCCCTAGCTTCCACACATTAGGGAGAACATCCGACTTTTCACTCTTTGTGACTTCTCGGGGTCCTGCCCGAGAGTGGCACGAACTGGACAGGGGGGCAAATGTCGCGGCTCGCCCAAAGACCAGGGAGCCGGGAGACAAGTCAAGCAAGATCTCGTTTATTTAGGAAGACAGTGCACTTTTAAAGTAAAGGCCATAAAGGAAATTCCAGAGTGATAGGGTGGGGCCCAATGGGGCAAGAGTTAAAGCTGTTCCCGCCCCCCTGTGACCTATCATAGGCGAAGGCACCTGTTGTCCGTGAGCACGGAAGGAGATAACTGCCTATCATAGCCCTCCTGTGGTTAGGTGGGGTTAACCGCGGGACCTCCCTCTGAGGGGTCCGCCAACGCCATCTTTGCCATTGTTATGCTAAGTCACTGCCACTTGGAAGAGGCCTGGTACTCTAGAGCAGGCTTCTGTTAGTCCACCAGGCCCTCTCGGGGCACTGGGTGGAGAGCCCAACAGTGACTGACTAATCTCACTTAGCATAATGTTCTCCAGTTTCCTGTAAATAATGTAATTTTGTTCTTTATGGCTGTGTAAAATTCCATTGTGTACATATCCCATAGTTTCATAATCCATTCATCAGTTGATCGGCATCTTGGCCGGTTCCAAAGTTTAGCAATTGTGAATTGTGCAGCCATAAACATAGATACACAAACATTAGTCTGGTAGTTTGGTTTCAGTTCTTTTGGGTAGTTGCCTAGAAGTGGTATTGCTGGTCATATGGTAGGTTCATTCCCATTCTTCTGCGGATCTTCCACACTGTTTTCCAAAGTGGCTGCACTAATTTGCAATCCCACCAACAGTATATTAGAGTTCTTACTTCTCCACATCCTCGCCAGCATTTGTTGTTGTTTGTGTTTTTAATGATTGCCATTCTAATTGGAGTTAGGTGAAATCTCAGGGTAGTTTTGATTTGCATCTCTCTGATTGCTAATGATATTGAACATTTTTTCATACATTTATTGGCCATTTGTGTTTCTTTTCTGTGAAGTGTCTATTTAGTTCACTTGCCCATTTTTTGATTGGGTTATTTGTTTTTTTAGTGGTGATTTTTTTAAGTTCTCTGTATATTCTAGGTATTAGTCCTCTATCAGAGGAGGAGCTGGCAAAAATCTTCTCCCATTCTGTCGGCTCTCTGTTGAGGTTCTTGATTGTTTCCTTTGCTGCACAAAAGCTCTTCAGTTTAATGCAATCCCACGTATTGTTCCTCATTTTAATTTTCTGTGCCTTTGGGGTCTTGTTGAGGAAGTCTTTACCTGTGCCTATCTGTTGAAGTGTTGGACCTATGCCCTCTTCAAGTAGCTACAAGGTCTCTGGTCTGATTTCTAGGTCTTTGATCCATCTTGAATTGACTCTTGTATAAGGTGAGAAAGTGGGGTTTATTTCTTTTTTCTGCATATGGCTAGCCAGTTTTGCCAGCACCATTTGTTGAAGAGGCTATCTTTTTTCCAATGGATGTTTTTAGTCCCTTTGTCAAAATCAACTGACTGTAGGTGTGTGGATTTGTTTCAGAGTCTTCTATTCTGCTCCATTGGTCTATGTATCTGCTTTTGTGCCAATACCATGCTGTTTTTGTTACTATGGCTTTGTAGTATAGTTTGAAGTCAGGTATTGTGATGCCTTCTGCATGGTTCTTGTTGCTGAGAACTACTTTGGCTATTCTGGGTTTTTTGTTGCTCCAAATGAAGTTAAGGGCAGATTTTTCTATGTCAGTGAAGAATGACTTTGGTAATTTAATGGGTATTGCATTGAATCTGTAGATCACTTTTGGAAGAATGGCCATCTTGATGATATTTATTCTGCCTACCCAAGAGCATGGGAGATCTTTCCATCTTCTAAGATCTTCTTCAATTTCTTTTTTCAATGTTTTATAGTTTTCCTTGTAGAGGTCTTTTACCTCCTTGGTTAGGTTTATTCCCAAGTATTTTATTGTTTGGGGGAATATTGTAAGTGGAAATGTCTTCTGGATTTATTTTTCAGTGGATTTATGGTTGCCATACAGAAAAGGTTCTGATTTTTTAAGATTGATTTTGTATCCAGACACTTTGCTGAATTTGTTGATCAGTTCTATGAGCCTTTCGGTTGAGTTTGCTCGGTCTTCTAAGTATAATATCATGTCATCTGCAAATAGAGATAGTTTCAGTTCCTCTTTTCCTATTTGTACTCCTTTTATTTCCTTCTCTTGCCTTATTGCTCTAGCTAGAGTCTTAAGTACTATATTGAAAAGGAGTGATGACAGTGGACATCCTTGTCTTGTTCCTGTTTTTAAGGGGAACTCTCTAAGTTTTTCCCCATTCAGTATGTTGTTGGCTGTGGGCCTATTGTATATCGCGTTTATGATGTTGAGGTATGGTCCTTCTATTCTGATTCTCTGCAAAGTTCTTATCACGAATGGGTGTTGGATTTTGTCAAATGCTTTTTCAGTATCTATTGAAATGATCATGTGATTTTTGTCTTTAGTTTGGTTTATGTGGTGGATTACATGGATTGTTTTTCGTATGTTGAACCAGCCTTGCATCCCTGGGATGAACCCAACTTGGTCATGATGTGTGATTTTCTTGATGTGGTTTTGAATGCGCGTTGCTAGTATTTTGTTTAGAAGTTTTGCGTCTAAGCTCATCAACGATACAGGTCTGTAGTTTTCTTTTCTTGAGCTATCTTTATTTGGTTTTGGTATCAATGTGATGTTGGCTTCATAGAATGTATTTGAGAGAGTCCTGTTTCTTTCTATTTCACGGAATAGATTGAGGAGTACTGGGATTAGTTCTTCTGTAAAGGTTTTATTAAATTCACCTGGGAAACCATCTGGACCTGAGCTTTTCTTTGATGGTAGGCTCGTTATTGCCGCTTCAATCTCTGATTGCTATTGGTTGATTTAAATTTTCTATACCTTCTTGATTCAACTTAGGAAGGTTGTACGTGTCAAGAAATTTGTTAATTTCTTCTATGTTTTCCACTTTTTTGGAGTATAGTTTTTCAAAGTAGTTTCTGATAATCCTCTGGATTTCTATGCTGTCGGTGGTAATATCACCTTTTTCATCTCTTATTTTAGTAATTTGGATTGATTCTTTCTTTTGGTTAGGTTGGCTAGTCGTGTATCTATCTTGTTTATTTTTTCAAGGAACCAGCTTTTGGTTTTGTTGATTTTTTGTATTGTTTTTTTTTTATTCTCTACTTTGTTGATTTCTGCTCTGATTTTAATAATTTCCTGTCTTCTACTGGATTTGGGGTTAGACTGTTCCTGTTTTTCAAGGGCTTTGAGGTGTGTCATTATTTATTTGGTGATTTTCTGTTCTTATGTGGGCACAAAGTGCTATGAATTTTCCTCTTAATACTGCCTTCAGGGTGTCCCAGAGATTTTGATATGTTGTGTCTCTGTTTTCATTTGTTTCTAGGAATTTCTTAATTTCTCCCCTTATTTCATCTCTGACCCATTCCTCATTCAGCAGTGTGGTGTTCAGTTTCCACGTGTTTATGAGGTTTCTCTGGGTCTTCCTATAGTTGATTTCTAGTTTCATTCCATTATGGTCTGAAAAGACACAGGGGATTATGTCACATTTTTTTAACTTGCTAGTACTCACTTGTGGCCTAGGATATGGTCTATTTTAGAGAAGTTTCCATGAGCAGCTGAAAAAAAAAAGTGAATTCAGCTGTAGTTGGGTGGAATATTCTGTATGTGTCTACTAGGTCCAGTTGGTTTATGGTGTTCCTTAAGTCTGAGGCATCTTTACTGACCTTTTGTCTTGAAGATCGATCTACTGGTGTGAGAGGGGTGTTGAAGTCTCCCAATATTATTGTATTGGGATCTATGTGTGATTTAATGTCACGAAGAGTTTCTTTTATGAAAGTGGTTGCACCAATGTTTGGGGCATAGATGTTGATTATTGTTATTTCTTCTTGCTGGATTGTTCCTTTTACCAGTAGGAAATGACCTTCTTTGTCTCTTCTGATAAGTTTAGGTTTGAAGTCTAATTTGTCTGATATCATAATTGCCACTCTTGCTTGTTTTCGAGTTCCGTTAGCGTGGATTACCTTGCTCCATACCTTCACCTTTAGTTTGTGTGTATCTTTACTTGTAAGGTATGTTTCTTGCAGGCAGCATATAGGTGGATTGTGATTTTTAATCCATTTTACCACCTTATATCTTTTGAGGGGGGAGTTGGGGCCATTTATATTCAGCGTGATTATTGAGAGATGGGTTTTCATTCCTAACATTTTGAGTTTTAATTTCTGTTTGAGGTAGTGTTTGCTCTTTGCCTAGTTGTTTGTTTGATGGAAATCACTGTTTCTCTGGTTCGGGCATTCCCTTATTATTTCTTCTTTGCAATTAATCTCTTTGAGTATTTTCTCTAGTGCTGGTTTGGAAGACATAAAGTCTTTCAGCTTCTGTTTGTCATGGAAGGTTTTTATTTCCCCACCAAATTTGATAGATATCTTTGCTGGGTGGATTAATCTTTGCTGGAAGTTGTTTTCTTCCAGAGTGTGGATTATGTCGCTCCATGCCCTCCTGGCTTTCATGACTTGGTTTGGAAGGTTGGGAGTGATTGTTATTGGTTTGCCTCTAAATGTCACTTGGTCTTTTACTCTCGCTGCCTTTAGGATTCTCTCCTTGGCCTCTACATTAGTCAATTTGATTATGTGGCATGGTGAACCTCTTCTCTGATCTTGTCTATTAGGGGTCCTATATTTTTCCTGTACCTGTGTGTTGACCTCTTTGTCTATGTTTGGAAAATTTTCTAATATTACTTCTCTGAATATATTATTGATTCCTTTGGTTTCAGCTTCTATTCCCTCTCCTATGCCTATTATTCTTAGGTTTGATCTTTTAATGCTGGCTGAGATCTCTTCAGTGTCCAATTCATGCTGTCGAACTTTTTCTAATTTATATACTATGCATTGATTTTTTGGAGAGGTCATCTTCTAAGAGTGAGATTCTGTTTTCCATGTGGTGTAATCTATTGTTGATGGTCTGTATTGATGCCTTCATTTCAATTATTGCATCCTTCACTTCCTTCAGAGCTTCTTTTTGATTCCTGTTCAGGGTGTCAGATTCTTTTTTTATTTGATCCGTCATTCCTTTCAGGTTCTCTCTGAATTCTTTTCGGAAATCCTGTATTATTTCTACTATTAAAGTACTGAATTGTCCTTCTGGCAATCTTTGTACTTCTGTGTTGGCGGGTTCTGTTGTTGTGGGGTCGTGGGAGCTCATTGTTTCTTTGCTATTCTTCCTTTTCATGATTTCAGGTTTTTTATGTTTATACCTTTGTTGCTTTTGGTAGCTCTCTCTCTCTCACTCTGTAGGTTTCCTATGTCTAATCTCTCTCCCTTTATAGTTTCTTATCCTGGAGGTAGATAGTTGCTACTAGGTGAGCCTTAAAGGTGAATAGCCTTTACTGAATGGTTATTCTCACTTGTTCGTAAAATGTCCATTTGCAGGCCCAATTCTTAGTCTCCTTCAGTATTGGGACCCTTGCCTGGTGCCTCTCACTACCTGTGCAGGCGACCAGTGCCGCTATCGCCCCTCTCACTGCAAGCGTGGGTCTCTGCGGTCTCCCTTTGGGCTGTCCCTATGTCTCTCTCTGTCTACACCTATGGCAGGTGTCACCAACAGGGGGCCCCAGGCTTGTGTCTCTCTTTGACTACAGAAGCAGCGGATGTCGCTTTGACCTGATTCTGTGCAAACACGGAACTCTACGTTCTCCACAGAGAGGGCTGGTTTGGTCCAATTTATCCCCAGGTATCACAGCTGTATGTCGGTCTTGTTGAGTGCTGCTCTTAATCTCTGCGGGAGGGGGGGGCTCAGTCGCTGCTGCAGGTTCCGGTCAGGCCTCCAGGCACTGGGGACTCTGCCGAGCGTGGATCAAACTGCCGCTCGCTTTTGTCATTGATGCTCTTCAGGGATGGCTTTAGAAAAGGTCCCTGGTTTCCTTGTTGGTGGCCTGCAGAAGCCGCAATGCCGGTAGCCTCTGGCATGGTCCGAGCAAGATGGCGCCACTGCCGCTTCTGCGACGCAGCAGTTCGGGTCTGTGTCGCGCGTGAAGCGAGTCGCTGCTTGCCTTCACTGCTGCTACTCTGCAGCTGCTGGATGCACAGCAGGTCGCTGGTGTCTCCGTTGATCTTGTGCGGAAGCCACAATGCTGGTAGCCTCCGGTAAAGTCCTGCCAAGATGGCGCCGCTGCAGCCTCTGTGGCCGCTGCCGTTTGGCGTCTTGAGTGTGGAGGAGCCGCTGCTTGCTTTTGTCTCTGCTGATCTGCAGTTGAACTCACAGCAGGTCTCTGGCTTCTCTGCCGGTGGCGTGTGGAAGCCGCAATGCCGGTAGCGGCCAGCGTGGTCCGGCCAAGATGGCGCCGCCGCCGTCCCTTAGGTAAGGCGCTTGGAGCTTTTTACTTTCCTCTGTTTTGTCTTCTGGCTTTGATTCCGTCACATTTCAAATTTTTCATTGTTTAGTTCAAGTTTTTGTTGCTTTTCTTCTCCTGTCAAGAAGTTGCTGTCACGGCAATTGAGACCCAAGTCTCAGGGAGGTCGTAACGTGGTGTCTCCCTTAGTCGCCATCTTGGACCGGCCCTTAGGCTTTTGTTTTCATATATAGGAAATTATTTCTTGACCCAAGCTTCCAAAGATTTACTCTTGTGTTTTCTTCTAAGAGTATTTATCATTTTAGCTGCTGTTGTATAAAGGTCCATGCCCAATTTTGAGAGTTTTGCTTTGTTTTGGCTTATTTGTTTGAGGTAGGATTCTTACTGCATTCTTTTACATGTGTATATCCAGTTGTCCCAGCACCATTTGATGAAAAAACTATTGTTTTCCTCCTATCTTGGCACATTTGTCAAAGACTAATTGAGCATAAATATGAGGGTTTTAACTCTTGAACTTTCTTGAATTTCACTGGCATATATGTCCATCCTTTGTCAGTATCACACTGTTTAGATGACCGTAACCTAAGCAGTAAGTTTTGAAATCTGAAAATGTGAGGCCTTTAACTGATTTCATTTTTAAGATTGCTATGACTATTTGAGGTCTCTGGCATGGCCATATTAATTTTTAGATCCATTTGTTAATTTGTGCATCAAATTTTTAAAAGGGAAAAATGGAAACTGGGATTTTTTTTTTTTTTTTTGCGGTACCGGGGATTGAACCCAGGGGTATTCTACCTCTGAGCTACACCCCCAGCCATATTTTTTATTCTTTATTTTGAAACAGGGTCTCACTAAGTTGCTGAGAGCCTCACTAAGTAGCTGAGACTGGCCGCAAACCCAGATCCTCCGGTCTCAGCCTCCCAAGTACTGGGATTACAAGCGTGTGCCACGACACCCGGCGGAAACTGGGATTTTGATAGAGATTATGTTGTATGTATCAATAAATTTGGAAGTTTAACATCTTAACAATTTAAGTCTTCTATTCTACAAACACAGTATGACTTTCCTTTCACTTGGATCTTTTAAATTCTTTTCAGCAGTGTTTTTGTGATTTTCAGAGCACAGATTTTGCAGTTCTTGTGTTAAAATCACTCCTGAGTATTTTAGTCTTTTTAATGTTATTATGAATTGAAATGTTTTCTTAATATCACTTTTGGATTGTTCATTGATAGTATGTAGAAATACAATTTAATTTTGTATACTTGCCATGTACCCT
Source organism: Glis glis (assembly GCA_004027185.1). NCBI lineage: Eukaryota > Metazoa > Chordata > Mammalia > Rodentia > Gliridae > Glis > Glis glis. Next base: position 40,970 of record PVJS01012584.1, read on the forward strand.
ATACCTTTGCTGAATTCATCTTTTAGTTCTAATAATTTCTTAGTGGTTTCTTTATAGTTTCCTCTAAACAGGATCATGGCATCCACAAATCTAGTTTTGTTTCTTCCTTTCCTATATGGATGCAATATTTATTGTTTTTTGCCTAATTTCCCAGCTAGAATGGAAATTTGAATGCAAATGGTGAGAACAGCTATCCTTGTACTATTCCTAATCTTAGGAAAGACTCTTTTAGGCTCTCACCAGTACATATGATATTCATTAAGGGTATTTTGCAGATGCCCTTTATCAGGATGAGGATGTTCCCTTCTATTTTTAGTTTGTGGAGTATTTTTATCATGTAAATGTATCTGCTTCAATTTCAAATCAGCTTAAATAATCCTTCCTAAGAATGTTCTTATCCTAGCTCCAGACAGCCCCATCTTGGACTATCTCACCTCACTATTCATCATTGTTTCTTTTAATCCTGTACTTTCCCTTTCATGCTACTTATTAAAAATTATAAATGCTTTTGCACTGTTCTTTCTTTCTCTGTCTCTCTACCACATCAATGGAATCCTCCTCAGGAAGGCAGGGACCCAGTCTGTCGTGCTCACTACTGTATTCCCTGCATCTATGACAATTGTGGTAGATAATAGTTGACCAATCAAAAACCAGTTTTTGAGTAATTGAATAAATAAATGTATGACTGATTGTTCTACGTGGATAGATGTTGAGTGATTCCTCATTAGATAGGAGCAGAAGAAGCTGATGGCCAGTGATTGAACTTGAGTGATGACAATAATGGGTTTGGAAAATAGTAGGAAGACTCTTATGAAGGGAGATTTCAAATGGTAGCCAAGACAATAAATAAATGTAAACAATCAAATCAGGCATGTGGGAACTGACTGCAGAAAGTATCCTGTCAAGGCAGGGGAGCACCTGTACCCCATCTGAACCCAGGATATATTAGGTTCAACAGTCCAGGTTAACAAGTAGGTAGCTTTGTTTCTTTCTAGGGTAACAAAGAGCAATGATATCTGTCGAATCCTCCCTGGCAGTCTGCAATCTGAGGCACTAGGCCAACCTGCTTTGTACAGTTTTCTTACCCCAGCCTGCTGGGTAGCACAAAAGAAACCATGGCATAGGAGACCACAGGATAGCTGCCTAAATAGACCTTTAAATGTACCTTTATCTTCAGTTTCATCTCATTCCTTTTACCACCCTGGAGTTAAATCTGTCCATTTCTCAGCCTCCTGCCCCTGAGCCCCCATCATGAACATCTAAATTAAAATCTGCTCTCAATTCTGGGTAATCCCCTTTGATGACCCAAGTATCCTTCTTGCTCACACCTCACGTGTGAGTGCTGAGAGCCTTCAGGCATCTGAAATGGCTTTGTGTATCTCACACAAATGACTGCATCTCTAGCAACCAGCCAGGAACTGGCAAAATAGGACACATTCATGGCTGGAGGTTTTGTGAATTTGTGAGTGGATCGCCTTTGAGGATAGCCCAGGAGGCCTGAAGCTGCCCGCTGGACACTTCTTCACTTCCTCAGAGGGCGGAGCAGTGTGGTCCTGTGCTTCTCAGCTGTGGTGCTGATGTGGTCCTTCCTGTAGCGTGTTTGGTGTTTGCAGTTTGTTTGTTTGTTTGTTTTCATAGCAAACCTTGCTCCAGTAGCTCATCATGCTTGTTTCATGGCCAAATTATAAATCTAAAATCCTGTACGAGCCAAGTGGTAACTTCTCCTGGGTCAGTAAACTCTAACCATGACATGGTTCTCAAGTGCAACTTTGTCATTTCCACGTTTTTTTCTTTCCCTCCCTAATGACCTTTCTCTCCTGGAGGAGAGGTAAGCAGTAGGTACAGTCAAAATAGTGTGGGTTTAGGGTTAGAAGACTTGGATTGCATCTGCCTGTAATGATTACTAGTATAAAACTCTGAATGATGAATCGGACCCTCCAAAACTCAGTCTGTCTATAAAATGATAGCTCTAGCATTCTCATAACACTCATTAAAAGAAAATATAATTGATGATTGTTGTGTTTATTTACCTATTGTTGTTTTCCATGCTAGACTGTCACTAAATTATAGATACCATGAAGGCAGGGAATCGTTCTATTTTGTTTCCTGTGTTGTCAAAACCTAGTACACATCGTTTGCTCAACAGGCATTTTTGAATGAGCAAATGAAATGACTAGATAGCAAAATACTCATTGCTCATGGTAACGTAGAATGGAGGTTTAAAAATAATTATTCCTTTCACTAGTTTGAATGTTTCTCAGATTCTTTCGTTTTTTAAATAAATATTTGCAACATTTTATTTCATGAATACTCACATATCCATTTTTCCTTCACGAATGCTGTTATTCATAACTATAACAAAATGCAACAAAGACCATGAATGAGGACCATCTTTTACCTGACGTCTGTCTTAGCTTGTGTGTGTGTGTGTGTGTGTGTGTGTGTGTGTGTGTGTGTGTGTCTGTGTGGTGCTGGGGATTGAACCCAGGGCCTTGCACATACTGGGCAAGTGCTCTGCCACTAACCCCCAATCCTTTCTTAGCTTCTTTTAAGAAAATGTATCTTAGCCAGGCGTGGTGGTGCATGCTTGTAATCCCAGTACTTTGGGAGGCGGAGACCGGA
>PVJS01012585.1:0-15316 GCA_004027185.1 Glis glis
CCTTAGTGAGGCCCTCCGCAACTTTGTGAGACCCGGTTTCAAAATAAAGTATAAAAAATAGGGCCGGGGGCGTAGCACGGAGGTAGAACACCCCTGCGTTCAATCCCCGGTACCGCAAAAAAAAAAAAAAAGATAAATAGGGTAAAAATATTCTGACATTTCTCCTTGTGATTCCATTTCAATTGGCAAACATGTGCTGAGCAACTATTTAGTACCAAATGCGGATCGGGTGCTCTGGGTGTGCAGTGGTGAATAAAGAGAAAAGAGGAGAAACACCCTTGATACCCTGGCCGTAGTAAGATGAAAACATATTATGAACAATAGACTTGTTTAGAGGTTTGACATACACTCCAAATCTTTATTAAAGTGCTAAATGGATTAAACTGAATCCAGAAGGAAATTGCTTTACCAAAAAGAAAAAGTAGAATGTCAGGTCTTAAAAAGGTCAGTGGGTGTTTTATTCAGTCTGCTGACTAGTGTTAAAAATACTGTTCATTGGACTCCTTCCATTGGGGGTTTGGCATCAGAAACCTGCAGCTTATTACATGACAACATATGATCATTAACAGGGATTTATTTGGAAATAAAAAGAAAGTAGAGACATTTCTTAAGCCATGTTTTTCCATCTATAAACTAAGAACTCCTGGGTTGCAGGGTCACAAAAATAGCAAACACGTGCACAGGGCTTGCTGTGTGCCTGATGCATTTCTAGAAATTTATATATTGATAAAACGAATCGTCATAACAACCCTAGGCATAAGTGCATTAGTTTTCTACTGCTACCATAACAAATTACCACAAATTTAGCAGCTTAAAACAACCCAATTTATTGTCTTACAATTCTGTGGGTCAGAAGTCTGAGTTGGTCTCACTGGGCTCAGATCAGAGTGTCTGCAGGACTCTAGGGAGGAATCCATTCCCTTGGGCATTCTGGTTTTGGCAGAAATGAGTGTCTTGCAGGTGTGGGACTGAGGTCTCCACCTGCCTGCTGGCTGTCAGCTGAGGGCCGTTCTTGGGTCTCAGCTATTGGGCCTCTTTCTCCATCTTCATGCTTTGAATCTCCTCTGTCTCTTCTCATTGCATCTCTCTGTCTTCTTCTTGCATTTTTAAGGACTCGTGTGTTTAGATTGGATCCACCCAGATGACCCAGGGTAATCTCTCCATCTCAAGATCCCTAACTTTGATCACATCTGAAAAGTTCTCTTTTTCCAGGTAAGGTAATATATTTGCAAATTCGGAGACTTAGGGTATGCACATCTTGCCAGGGAGCATTATTGCGTCAATCACAGTAAAGTACTATTGTTATTTTATTTTTCAAGCAGGGGCTACTCTCTGAAATGATGAAGATATGGTAGTTTCCCTTTATCTTTACTTCACAATGGTAGTGTCCTCTCCTACCAAATTTGCTTCGATGAGATCTGCTATCCGGGTGTTTGCACCTTAATTTGGCTACTGGTCAAGGTCTGACACATTTCTGGAAACATTTGTGGTACAACATGTTTGTAATTTAATGAAAGACATTCTCCATAAAGACATGTGAAGCTGCAGTTTTACCAGATGAGTTATTGTTTGCTTTCTAATTACTTCTTGTTAGCAACCATATATTCCGTTTATGTGGAAAGTGCTCTGGTGAGATCTAGAAGAGTAATCAGAGACTCGCCTGTGATTCAGCCACCTGATGCAGGACCTGCGAGAAAGATGGCTGAGTCTCTTTTTCCTTCTGTGTTAGCCCCTGTCTCAATTTTATGGATGTCCCTTGGAGTTTCATAATTCAGTCTCTTAAACCCAGACAGTGAACTTGAGGAAGGAGGCAGCCTTATTCGTTTGGCTCCTCACCGTATCTTCAACACTAAGCACAGAGCTTAACATAGAGAAGTATGGTAGACAGCATCTGACGTGGCTCTCAATGATGTCCTGCCTCATCTTGGTATTCACGCATTTGTGTAATCCCCTTCCCCTAAGTGTGAGTGGGATCTAATGCCTGCCTTCTAAAAGCAGGATTTGCCCAAAGGAGAGGGATGTCACTTCTATGACTAGATCACAAGATATTTCACCTCTGTCTTTCTAGCAGATTCTCCCTCTTGGCTTATGTGCTTTGATGGAGCGGGATGCCATGGTGGAGAAGACCATGGAGCCAGAAACTGAGGCCAGCAGCCTGCAGGAATTTGAGGATGACAACAACCACATAAGCTTGGAATTGGGTCCCCCGCAGTCAAGTTCTGAGATGACTACAGTGCTTTGCTGATAGATTCCAAAGCAGAGGACCCAGCTACCATCTGCTCAGTTTTCTGACCCACTGAAACTGTGGGTTACAATAAAAAAATGTATATTATTTTAAGTCACCAAGGCATATGGTCTTTGTTATGCAGCAATAGATAACTGATACAAGTAGGCACTTAGCATGCATTTGAGGAATAATTGAATAAAGAAGACTAAGTAGAGGTATTTCCTTCTCTGTTCATTGGCTGGTGGGTTCATTAAGGACAGTGGTAAGTCTGGAGTCGAAGAGTTTGGATAACACTGCAGCTGCCTATGGCTAAGCTACTTGTGCGATTCAAATTCATACACTTGGGGGAAGTTCTAGAGAGGGACTCTGGGAAATGTCCCACAGCTTACTTCTTCCATCTCATGCTTAAAGCAGAGCGTTTTTCTTTCTTTCTTTTTTGTTTTTTTTGGTGCGGTACCGGGGATTGAACGCAGGGGCGTTCAACCTCCACACTACGCCCCTGGCCCTATTTTTTATACTTTATTTTGAAACCGGGTCTCACGAAGTTGTGGAGGGCCTCGCTAAGGAGAGAGAGAGAGAGAGAGAGAGAGAGAGAGAGAGAGAGACAGGGAGAGAGAGAGCGAGAGAGCTGAGGCTGGCCGCGAACCCGGATCCTCCGGTCTCCGCCTCCCAAAGTACTGGGATTACAAGCATGTGCCACCACATCCGGTTTAGCAGAACGTTTTTCATTGAGGGTCTGGAACTCTAGTGCAGTCAATTTTCAGCAGTATACTTCTGCTTCAGCTTCTATTTGCCCTTAGATATGCATTTTTCAGCAAAGACCCTGTGGCCTGGAGACCCCTGGAAACTCCATCAGGACCCCAGGTACTGGGAGCTAAAATAGAAAGACGACCTTTCAGGAACAGGCAGATCCTGCTTTTAATGAGAAAGAGTTGACACTGGCCCTGGGCAGAGCTGTCTGTTTGGTGTCTTTCTATCCCTGGCTGTCTCTTCCTCCCTCCCCCTTTCCTGTTGTGGTTAGCTGAACCTGGTGAGTGAAGACTGATTCTGAAGCTTTCCGGGGATGGAGAAGTAGGGCTCATTTTCCTGACAATATGTATCCTGTCCGTCCTGAGGAGCAGATCAATGTGCTCAAGACAAAATGCGTCATTCACGACAGGGGCACAGATTGGAAGCCCTGCAGGGCTGGTCTCCTCCCAGCAGACAGAGTGTTTCCTTCCTTTTCTTTATCACCTGCAGTCCAATTAGGGAACTACTAATTTGTAGTGTCAATGATCAGGAAATTTATGGAAGTTGTAAGGGCAATTTGGGCCAAGGCTGATTAACTCGGCACACTTCTGCATTACCTCCCTGTCATCGCCTTTATGTGGCCCCAAAACACTTCTGCCACAGTCGGCTCTTTCGACTGTCACAGAAGCTCTCTGTAGCAGAAAGGGATTCTGTGTCCATTCCAGAGATGAGCACAGCAAGTCGAGGAGCTTGCCCACGTACATACCGCTGTATTAGAGAGCAGGCTAACTCTGGGACATCAGGCACCGAAGGCAGAGTTCAGGTCTGGGGAAGATGGGGCGAGTGAACCACTCACAGTGGGCTCAGGATTTCAGGGCACTCCAAAATGCTCCGTGATTGAGGCGATTCATATTTTAATGCAAGGTTTCTAAACAATCAAAGATATCAAAATTTGAAATGAAGAGAGTTGGCACTAAAGCTTGCTTTTTCCTTTAGCCTCAGGTTCCACTGTGGCTGTGCAGGACCTGGTCATGTCTTGCTGCTTCCCAGCCTGGGGATGGGACGGGGATGAGCAGGTAGACTGCAAGTCAGCTCCATCCTCTAGCACAGGTGGGGCCTGGCAGCCTTGGGAAGCAGCAGCCTCTTCCTGAGACCGTGGCCGTTACCAGCTCTCTTCTCCTGGCTAACTAGACCTCTTCCAGCTAGACAACACTTAGGATAATCATCTCCTTTAGAAGAGGGTTCAGGATGAATGTGATTCCTGCTTTACTTTCATCCATCAGAGAAGTAATAATTCTTTAAAATGCAGTCTTCACTGTGTTGAGTATCTGCAGCTGCAAAGTGGTTGCCATGGTTCTACAAATAGGGAAGAAGGGAGCCAATGACCGAGTCTCTCCTGTCTGCAAGGGGCCTCCGGGTGCAGCATCATCCTCAGGAGCACACGTTTTGGAGCCAGGCTGTCTAGTTCAAGTTCTGATCCAACCTCTTGCCAGCTGTGTGGCCTGGTTCTCTTGGTATCTCTCTTACCTCACCTATAAAAACAGGGATATTAATAATATCTACCTAGTAAGGTTGATGTGAGGAATAATAGATGAAGTGTGTAAGACTGTACCTGCCACAAAATAAGCATTCAGTAAGTGTCAGCAATTATTATTATTTAATTTTATACTCTCAATAACAGTGAGTTGTTCATAATTCCATTTTACAAATCACAAAACAGGAATAGTAAATTGAAGCAACTCATTGAGGAGAATTCAGCTTAAATCAGAGGGGACAACATCTGTGTGTGTGTGTGTGTGTGTGTGTGTGTGTGTGTGTGTGTGTTTGTGTGTGGTACTAGAGATTGAACCCAGGGGAGTCCTATCTCTGAACTGCACTCCCAGCCCTATATTATTTTTTTTTTAAAACAGGGTCTCGCTAAATTGCTGAGACTGGCTTCGAACCTGTGATCCTCCTGTCTCAGCCTCCCAAATGCTGGGATTACAGGTGAGCACCACTATGCCTGGCTAGGAGACAACAGTTGAATTATCATTTTCATAGACACATGGGAAACACTGGGGTTTTTTTTTTAAGGGAAGAGAAATATTCTTTTCATGGCAGAATAGTTTCGATCGTCTCTATTATTGGAAAGTAGGTAACAAAGCTAAAGATTTTTAATTCTGATTTATTTTAATATCATTTGATGACTCTTCAGGCTCAAAGGTTTCTTTACATTCAACACTCTGGCTTGCCTGATGAAGAGCCTGCGTTTCGTCTTTTACAGACTTTCGTGCCTTTGAATTGCTAGTGTGAAAGGCGGTGTATTGGACAGGGTTCTCTAGATTAACAGAATACGCAGAATGAGTATATTTGAAAAAGGGATTTATCAGATGGGCTTACAGTTTGAAGCAATGTAGTCCCAGGTTCTGACTGCACGTGGAGAGTCAGAGGAACCAGTAGCTGGTCGAACGGTCTAAGAGCTGGAGTCTTAGGATCGGAGCAACCACTAATTCAGTCCCGGTCCAGGACGTGAAGATCAGGAAGCTTTTCGGAGAAACGATGGTGAAGTTTCAGTTCCAAGAGCTGGAGGCCGAGAAGATCAAGAAGCTCTTCAGAGAAAGGCGAAGCCGGCGGCCGACCATCTCAGGCGAGAGCAGATGCGTTTTCCTCGGAAAGAGTCGCGCGCACTCTACGCGGCTTCTCCCTTTTTATCTAAGTCCGCACCTATCAGAATCCTGCTGCCTACATTCAGGGCAGGGCTTTCTCTTTAATCTGCTGTTACACACCCAAAATCACATAATCTTGGGTGTGTCATGATCAGGTCAAGTTGACAACTTAGATTAACTATCACAGGCGGCACTGTCTCTCTTTTTTGTCTTTCATTGATACCTTGCTCCGATATTGGCATAACGTTCACACACCTAATACCTGCTTCATAAATAATCCAAGTGCTGTGGAGAACATGGGGTATGGTTAAGAGGCTCCACCTCAGCAGAGATGTAGGTGTCCTGCTTTCTGTTTCCCTTGCCAGATTCTGTTCTGCCTAAAAGTCAAGCAAACTAAAAATATATACTACACAAATAAAAAGAATTAATTACATAAATGAAACTCAAGGAAGAATCACAGCAGGGCCCCATAGACTGGGAGCCAAAGGAGAGAGAGAGAGGCTAGCTGACAGGAACAGGCAGATCCTGCTTTTAGAGGGAAGGATTGATCTCAACCACCTTCCACTTGAGAGGGAAGGGACCGATTCTATATATTCCTTGGGAATACATATGTTTATACACATTTGTCTTCTTGTGGCATTCTGTTATTCCTTATAAAAATTTATAAATTTGGACAATTAAAATTTTCCTTTTTCCCCTCCTTGTTAAAAAAGAAGTAAGCCAGGCATGGCAGTGCATATCTGTAATCCCAGTACTTGGGAGGCTGAGACAGAAGGATTGCAGGTTCGAGGACAGCCTCAGCAACATAGTGAGACTCTTAGCAACCTAGTGAGACCCTGTTTCAAAACAAAAAATAAAAAGGGCTGGAGGTGTAGTTTGGAGGTAGAACGCCCCTGGGTTCAATCTCCAGTACCACCACCACCACCAAAAAAACCAAAAACCAAAACCAAAAACACCAAAAAAAAAAAAAAAACAAGCAAAGACAGAAAGAATGAAAAAGAAGTAATTCTGCTCTTAAACATGAATGTCATTTTAAAAGTACCACGAAGTGAAGAATATGATATGTTCCTAAGTAAGACAAGGAAGAGTTGAGATATCTAGCAAGTTGGAGTGCACATGTGTGTGATTTTTTAAAGTTTGTGGTAAACTACACAGCATAAAAGTTACCATCTTAATATGTTGAAAAATTTAATACCATTTGGTATGTTCCTAGTGTTGTGGGACCATCATTGTTTTCTAGTTGCAGAACATTTTCATCGCTCCTAAAGGAAGCTCCATACCCATTAGTGCACACTCTTATTTTCTGCTCCCCACAGCCCCTGGCCACCATCTGTCTCATGGACTCGCCTATTCTGAACACTTATATAAATGAAATCATGCAGTATGTGGTCTTTGTGCCTGGCTTCTTTCACTGAGCATAATGTTTTCAAGGTCCATACACGTGGTAGCAAGCATCGGTTCCTTTATTTCTTTCTATGACTGAACGGTGTTCCATTGTATGGACATGCCACATTCTACTTAGACATTTGTTAATTAATACAATTGGAACTTTTACACCTTGAGTTTTTGTTTGAACATCTCTTTTCACTTCTTTTGGGCATATATCCAAGAGTGGAATTATTGAGTCGTATGGTAATTCTAAGCTTAACTTAATGAGTAAATGCACAGTTATTCTTGTATGTGTGTGTGTATGTGTGTGTGTGTGTGTGTGTGTGTGTGTGTGTGACTGGGGATGGAACATAGAGGCATTCTACTTCTGAGCTACACCTCCAGTCCTATTTTATTTATTATTTTGAAACAGGGTCTCACTAAGTTGCTGAGGCTCATTTGGAACCTGCGATCCTCCCGTCTCAGCCTCCCCGTATTAGGATTATAGACATGTGCCACCATGCCTGGCTTCTCTTCACATTTTAACATGTCTGAAATCAATACTTACTTAGATTCCATGAAATAAAGTGATTCTGAGAAAGCAAGTTTTAGATCTTGGATCCAGGATTTAGTGACCTTATCCAGGGTTACCATATTTATGAGGTCAGGAGTAGATAGCCCCGCCTTGGCCTTATCTAGACTAGCATATGAATTATTTGCAAAGATCTGTTACCACCCTCTTACCCCTCTCCCCAACACCACTCTTTTTATTTTCAGCCACCGGTTGTCAGTCACCTGATTAACTCTATTCATTCTTCAAGTTCTTTCTCCCTGACATCACCTAACTGGGCTAAATGCACAGCCTATAGTTCCCATAGCATCCTATTCGTGTTTCTGCATCTGATCCAAAATATCAGGAAGTCCATATTCTCTCCACAATCACCATAGTGCTCTGTGCTATTCACATGCAGAGGCTACCCCCCCTCCTTCTTTACCAGAAACTGATAAATGTGTGACTGGAGAGGCCAAGAGGGAGAATAAGGTGACCCGGGGAAATCCTATCACCAACACTGGACACAGTCACAGCCCCAGCCCAAGTAGCTATGGGCCAATAGTGTAAGTCCATACTTTCAAAGTAGCCTGTTATGGTCAACATAGCACTTGAGGGACTCTCAGGAGGTAATTTTGTAGTTATTATTACATCAGACAAAATGATCAAGATTGTGTTAAAAATGAGCCAAAAGATAAAGAGTCTTAAAGACCACAGAGTTTAGGTGCATCAAATGGGGCCCATGTATACCTAGAGGTTCACAAAAATGTCACAAAGGATGCCTCCCACACATGTGGAGATGTGGAGATTTTTCTATGATATTTGGTCCTTTTTGAGTGTACAGATCTCTAAAGCCAAAATAAAATGGAAAATAAAGTATATTGGTGTCTATCTTTGTGTTTCTCCTTGTCTTATACATGATTCTTTTAAGAGCAAAGCATTGATTAGATACAGTATTCCTTGATTCATGTCAAGTTGTCCAGAATTCGTGCAACACTGAAGGAGAAGGCAGAAGTGCTGGCAATTTTCCTTTAACAACTTCCCCTCTTCCCCCCTGACTATTGCTGCAGAATGTGTTCCCCTGGGAAGAGGCTCCCTTGAGTGCAAAGAAAATACAAGGTTGCTGGTGAAAAGCACTCAGAGCCACTGTGCCTTATGTCATCGTGGCCGGGCGCCATGTTTTATCCATTAGTGTGAAGGTAAGTGTTAGGAAGTGAGATGGTTGTCATGGGAATGCATCTCAACACAGCTATTTAAATTGAAAAGAGAAGGTTAGACTATTCCTAACAGCACACTAGTCTGATTTTGCTGATAATAAAGATTGACTTTTTCAATTAGATTAGCTGGCAAAAACTGTCTATAATTCGAATGAACTAAATCAGCAACTCTAAGGTGGCTGAAAATATGAAAAATATTGAAATATATTTAAAGTATATAATAAGGTGAAAGTGTTTTTTCAAAAATATTGTACTAGCAAAGGGGAATTGACATATTTCCATCTTTTCCAGCCTTTCTGAGTGTGTTGTAACTAACAATTTATCTCATAGGGAAAGCGTACCAGGAAGTCACTCCTTTATCAAAACATTGACATACTTTAATGCAGCTATGTATTGCCCTGAAGATTAGAGTAGACCTACTTCAACCCAGCTCTTCCCCTGGTGCCTGGGACCTACCAGACTTCTTTACAATCCAGGAACTATAAAGTTAAAACCTTGTACCACAGGGGTCTGCAGGACCTTGCTTTAGAACTAATAAGGCTAGCCCTCTGATTAGATTAGATTGGTCAGTTTTCTATTGTGTGAGTTAACATTTGAACATCACTTGTAGTTGTGAGTGTAATTGTCATTTTACAAATCTCAGTAATGCTTTTGTGATAAATTCAGTAATAATTCTAAAGATGGACAATAAGTTTTGCAATTCAATTCCTAATTTTTAGAACATTTCAACAGAAATAAAGGAGTCTCTGAGTTGTCAGTTAATTAAATGTGAAAACTAATTTTGATGATTCAATCATTTTCTGATTTAAGCAGGAAGCCACGATAGGCTTTAGAGTCAGATGGAATTGCTCTAATAAAATATCCATTCCCAGTTACATATTTTTGAGAACAATGTTCTCAGGGCTTATTTTTTTAAAAAATGAAAACAGAACTACAACTCATAACACGGATAAGATGCAGATAATTCTTACCTGCATATATATGGACAAAGCAGGGAGGGGAGCCTCATGTATATATCATTAGCCAATCATTTAAAGTTTTATTTTATGTAAACAAAACTTAAACATATAACCCAGAGAGTAATCGTAAATATATATTACAAAACATAAGTATATACAATATGTGATATGTTTATAAAATATACATATGTTAATATTAAATATAAATGCCATTATGTTGTTTTGGCAAATTAGTCTTTCTAATAATTGCAATGACAATTTAATCTTGAAGAAAGAAATTAACGCAGAAAGTGTTACAGCTATTGGAAAAATAAATTTCAACTTATATACATATTTTTGTTGTAGAGGACATTCATGAAAGCAATAATAAAAGGCTTCTAAGTATAAAACTATGTTTACTTAGGATAAAATTCTTTATGAAAAGTACAATGGAAACAAGAGTTCAAAGAGAAAAAGGGATCACATGATACATCTGACTTTTAAAGACAGTTTCCTCACGTATTTAAAAGTAGATGATATGTGTCAAATTATATGAGATTTATATTCTACTTATTACATTTACATGACGGTATAATAGCATTTTTTATTCATACAGCCTTGCTTTGATCTTTATGATGCCATACTAAACAAGCACTGGTTTTATTGATAGTCATTTCTGGGTTTGTGAGGCATTGCTGTGGCTCACTCTAGACATAGCTAGGGATCAGGCTCACCATGTTCAGGACAATCTGCTAGTGTAAAACAATGCTTCATTTTTCACACACAAAACTAAGGTTTAGGGAAGCTAGGTACTTGTTTGTTTTCATGCAACCTATAGAACAGGTAGAATCCAGCTCTCTGACTTTTAACTGTGCTTTCTCTCTTAAAATACCATAACCAAAAATTTCATTTTTAGTTAACTATTTATTGGACCAGATAAGAAGATCCTATGACATGGGACCAGTATTTGATTTGTTGGACTCTCTGGAAGGAGCAGCAAAGCCTTTGGGAAGCCCCTGGGTGCCTCGGAAAGAGCAGAGCCTTGGGAACATGGACCAGGGATCACTTTCTACTTGTGTTAGTTACTAGCTGCAGGCTCTTGGGTTGTTTACCCAACTTCCCTGCGTTCGTTTCTTTTTCTGGAAAAGGGAGATTAAAATCCCTATCCTGATGTTAAGGTTAAGATGAAATGAAAGGTCATAAGAGAGCTCATGCATAGAACGTGGGTAGTATGATACTTGGCAGAATTTAGAAACATACAAACACTAGTTTCCTCCCTGATATTTCTTTCTGTTTTCTACCCGTTTCCCAATGCATTTGTCTGCTCTGCTGTCGCACATGTCCTTGATAGCTCCTTGGGTGGTCTGTGAAGCTAATAGTTTAATAACTGAGAGGAGTAGTTTTCAAGCTGTGAGCCATGGAGGCTCTGTGGAGGTCAAGTGAGAAAGGGGGTGTGAATGGGGGTTGCAGAGAAAGAAAACCATGGGGCTCCAGTGCCTGTATTAGCAAGTGAAGGTTTGCTCATCTCCACAAATACTGATGATTTTGTTGGGAAAAATGTTTCCTTGGTCTTTATGGGCCATCTTCATTGGGAAACCTGGAGACACGGTACTTACAGGCAGCAGTGCCCCAAGGTGGGAAGTTCCAGGGCTGAGTGTCTCTCTTTAGGGATATGTTTTGAGATAGGCATGGGGTTGGGGATGTTTGGTTGAGTTCAGCAAGTAGATAACTCAGGGTTCATCACAGTGTTTAATGCACAGCGAGGCAAGTTGAGATGCATGAGAGCAGTAGACATTCAAGTATTTTGATAGCATTCATGATGATTCTCATAGTTGGCTTTAAATTCTGAGTATACATGCTTGCTCTCAGTCACCCTGCCATTTTATAAAAGCTCTTTCATTTGTTGGAGTTTTCCCCTGTTTTGGTATTTGGAACATCATTTCAGTCATCCCCCCTTATTTACCAAAGAAGAAAAAAGGCTGAAGATGTTCAAATTTGTTCTTCTGTAAAATAGGAAAATGATGTCCTAAAGTTTTAATAGAACAATTTAAAATTCTCATTAACTTATTTTTTATGGCTTCAAAAATATTTCCATTTTGTCCTTTTCATAATTGAGTTGTAGATGTTCTGTGTACCCTTGGCCTTCTTAAAACAATGAACTTTTGTACTCGCTGAAAATGGAATGAAAACATGAGACAGCAATAGACTCATTATTAAATCATCTAGAAGAATAAGTCTGACCAGGGTACCCTAAGCCTAAAAGAAATCTGTTAGTGGCCTTTAGAGAAAGTGAGTCCTCCTCCCTTCACCATAAAGTACTCTGGGGAGAACCATGGTTAATTTCTGTACCTATCACAGAAACATTTTCCCTACCTTTCTGAAGGCTCCTTGGTATTGAAAGGATCTTGAGTATTCTATTCTTGTCTTGTTCCCATTCTTTTTTCTCCGGCATTTCAAAATTATATAACCCACATTTCACCAATTTTTTGGAAAGGTGAAAATTTTAAAGTTATAATTTTAGTCTTCTTTTATTTTTGCAGAAATATAGATTCTTAAAAATCAAAAGCTCTCTGTCTAGTAATTTCTGGAAGTTTCTAGGTGATATTCCATGTATAGCCACAAACAAGTGGAATCCACCACTTTCTTCCTTTCCTGTATCTTCCTCTCTAAAACTCTGGACTGGGTATTTGCACACTAGGTTCTCAGGGCTGTTCTGTGTTCCCTGAATTTTGAAAGGATTCGCTAAGCAGTCACCACATCTATTATTTGTCAATCAAGGTTCTAACTTAGCAAGGCCACTGTCTGGCTTGAACCCACTTTGAATGAGGGGTGAATGTATGTGTTTGTACTGGAGATGGTGAGTCTGGGTATGATTGCCCTGTAAAGGACACTTTTAATTATTTGTATTTATGTAATATTTCATTTTGGGGGTAATTTCTTTAGAGTTCTCCCCTTGTATATTTCTGTCATAAGAAAGAAATGCATAAAGTCCATTATGAAATGAGTGTAAAATAGCCCCCACACCTTTTTTTGGAAACCCAAACCACAACATTCTCTGGAAAGCAATATAAATCAGACTGGAGGAAGTGATGATAACAGATTAAGAAAATCAGGTAGGCCAGGCGCGGTGGCGCATGCTTGTAATCCCAGTACTTTGGGAGGCAGAGACCGGAGGATCAGGGTTCGCGGCCAGCCTCAGCTACTTAGTGAGGCCCTCTGCAACTTTGTGAGACCTGGTTTCAAAATAAAGTATAAAAAATAGGGCCAGGGGTGTAGCTCGGAGGTAGAACGCCCCTGGGTTCAATCCCCGGTTCCGCAAAAAAAAAAAAAAGAAAAACAGGTAGAGATACAAATATGTTTGGTAATGTTTGTACCTGTTGGGATTTGTGTAAGAACAAAGATGGCGTATTCAAGTGGGGAACTGGAGAAGAGTATAATCAAGGGACTGTTTACAAAGGTGTGGGCAGTCTTTCAGGAAACGGGGTTCAACATGGCACCTTGGGGCTGTAGGAGTGAGGAGCAGCAGATACCACTAGGCCTGGCGGGCAAATGGGCAAGCAGGGATTGGAACCTGGGAGAGTTGCTGCAGAGAGACCCTCAGACAGGACCTGTCTTTGATAAAGAACAGTCAGCCCAAAGGGACCAGGCCTCAGGAAAGCGCAGGATGGATACTGCCACCTCACTCTTCTCTCAGGTTCTGGTTTTCTGCGAGTACCTCTAGAAGTCAGAGAACACACCTCAAAGAAGACAAGAGAGCCCACTGATGCAACCCATATACGTCAGCCTCCCTGAGCAGAAAGCAGGAGCATGGGGCAGGGGAGGGGGATTGCCAGCAGAAGATATTTAGCCAAGATTTAACACACACACACACACACACACACACACACACACACACAGCACTTGGTGTTTCCCTCCAGATCCCACTCCCCTCTTCTTTTCTCCCTGTATATGGTGGTGAGATTAGTAGTGATACCTTCATATATAGACATAGCATTATTTGAATTGTTTTCTTCATCAATTCTTCTTTTCTCCCTCCCCACTTCTCTCCCCCAATCCCCTTCCACTATTCTACTGGTCTTTCTCCTCATTTATCTGAAGCCCTTTTGTTTTTATTTTCTCTCTAGCTTCCACATATAAAAGAAAACATACGACCCTTGACTTTCTGAGACTGGCTGATCTCACTTAACATAATATTCTCTAGTTCCATCCATTTTCCTGCAAATGACATGATCTTGTTCTTTACGACTGAGTGAAATTCCATTGTGTGAATATACCATATTCTCTTTATCCATTCATTGGTTGACAGACACCTAGTTCCTTTCAACTCTAATTAGAATGGGAATCATCAATAATACAAGCAATAATAAATGCTGGTTAGGTTGTGAGGAAATAGGAACTCTTATACACTGTTGGTGGGATTGTAAATTAGTACAACCATTATGGGAATCAGTATGGAGGTTCTCAAAAGACTAGGAATGGAACCACCATATGACTTAGCCATACCGCTCCTTGGTATCTTCTCAAAGAATCAAAATCCGAATACTGTAGTGATACATGCATATCCATGTTTATAGCAGCACAATTCAGCCAAGGCTTTTTGTGTGTGTGTATGTGGTACTAGGGATTGAACCCAGGGGCATTCTACCTCTGAGCTATACCCCCAGCCCCATTTTTTATTCTTTATTTTGAAACAAGGTCTCACTAAGTTGTGGAGGGCCTCACTAAGTAGCTGAGGCTGACCACAAACCTGCGATCCTCCTGTCTCAGCCTCCCAAGTACTGGGATTACAAGCATTTCTAGTCCAATTTATAAGAGTGACAGACTTTATAACAGACCTTTGTAGACCATGAGAGAAGTAAGAGATCCCAATTTGGAAATGCTAACTACAGAAATTTTTCATCAAAGGCAATTATAAACATACTTATGAGACACTATTATACAATGCAATATAAAATGTATTTTCACTGAATACTCATGCAAAAGGCAGGATAAAGCAAAGTTTCAGAATTATTTCCCCATTTTTATAGACAATGAACCCAAAGCAAAGAGAGTTTAAGTGAGGCACCCAAACTGTCTTTTCAGTTTTCTAATTTCTCATTTCATGCTTTTAACTTTTATTTCTATTTGTACTTTGCTGCACTGTCCCCAGTGGACAGGATTGCACATTTACTGGAAGTTTTTAACCATCCAAATTTCAATAAGTATTTCAAAATTACATGCAACCAGATAATACTTGTTTCCCCACCAAGACTAGTGTACACCAAGGCTTTCATAAGATGAACATCTGGAATCCAAAAAGACTGGATGGGCCGTTGTCTGCTGAAGATCTGGCTTAGGTGGGCAGCAAAGGAAGAAGTTTAGCTTAATTCAAAGCAAAACTTCACCAAAATACTGCTTCCCAAGCTTCTCTTTAAAGTGCTACCCCATTCTTTCTCTTATCCTTGTAGCCAAACAAGGCAAGCAAGGACTCTCCCCAGAAGTGGAAGAAAGAGGGTAAGGCTGCAATGGTGGATATATAAAAAAATTAATAGTTTTGTCTACATCACATGTAAATTGTTTGTTGGTCATTAGTGTAACTTACGGCTTTAGTACATACCTCTATGGAAATAATTACACACTGATCTTCATTCCTTGAAAATCTC
>PVJS01012585.1:15416-43697 GCA_004027185.1 Glis glis
GGACCAGGGATTGAACGCAGAGGCGTTCTACCTCCGTGCTACGCCCCCGGTCCTATTTTTTTATGCTTTATTTTGAAACCGGGTCTCACGAGGTTGCGGAGGGCCTCACTAAGGAGAGAGAGAGACACACACAGAGAGAGACAGAGACAGAGACAGAGCGAGAGCTGAGGCTGGCCGCGAACCCGGATCCTCCGGTCTCCGTCTCCCAAAGTACTGGGATTACAAGCGTGCGCCACCACGCCCGGCTGTAAAACTTATTTTAAAATATGAGTTACCATTCACTTGAAGCTGTCTAAAGAAATGAATTCATGCCCGTGCATTCTTTTTACTTTGAATTTGCTTTTTACAGTAAGAGTTGAATTAGTTTGCACTCCCACCAACTCCCACCAACAGTGCAGAATAGTTCCTACTTCCCCACATCCTCGCCAACCTTTATTGTTGTTTGACTTCTTAATGATTGCTATTCTGATTGGGGTTAGATAAAATCTCAGAGTATTTTTTTATTTGCATTTCCCTGGTTGCTAATGATGTTGAACATTTTTTTCATGTATCTATTGACCATTTGTATCTCTTCTTTCATGACGTGTCTATTCAATTTGGTTGCCCATTTCTTGATAGGGTTATTTGTTTTAGTATAAAGTCTTAAGTTCTTTGTATATCTTAGATATAGATATTAGTCCTCTGTCGGAGGGATAGCTATCAAAGATCTTCTCCCATTCCGTTGGCTTTCTCTTTAGACTCTTGATGGTTTCCTCTGATGTGCAGAAACTTTTTAGTTTAATTCCATCCCACTTATTAATTCTTGTTTTAGTTTACTGAGCTTTGGAGTTCTTATTGAGGAAGTTTCTACCTGTGCTGATGGAGATCAGTGTGGAGATTCTTCAAAAAACTGGGCTATACCACTACTGGGTATCATTCCAAATGGATTGAAACCAGTAAACTACAGCAATTTATGCATACCCATGTTCATAGCAGCACAATTCATAATAGCCAAATTATGGAACCAACCTAGGTATCTATCAACAGACGAATGGATCACAAAATTATGGGAAATACACACAATGGAATTCTACTCAGCAATAAAGAAGAACAAAATAATATAATTTACAAGAAAATGGAAGGATCTGGAGAACATTATGTTAAGTGAGATCAGCCAATCACAGAAAGAGAAGGGCCATATGTTTTCTCTAATATGTGCAAGCTAGTGAGTAGTAGGGATACAAAAGGGACTCCAGACAATAGTGGAGAAGCCTCAGTGGAGCCAGGGAAGTGGCCTAAGGGAAGGGGAAGGGGAAGAATGAATGAAGTTCATTAATGGAATTACTACCATCAACCATGTGTACACATGAGAATATACCAACGTCAATCTCAGTACTCTGTATTGGGTGGGGGGGGAAGGGAGATGGTGGGGGGGTGCACCAAGTGTTGTGTGCATGTATGTTACTGTCAACTTGATTTTTATTGTGATGTGAGACTATAATGCATCAATAAAAGCACATTAAAAATACAGTAAGAATTGTCCAAAGCTTCGGTTTAAATTTTATCAGAAGAGATATTTCATCTTTATGCAGAGACTACAAAGCTCACTGAGCGTGTAGGAGGATTTTAAAATGTTACTTTACTAATTTCCATATATATATTCAGCTCGTGTTTTAGAGGTAATGCTTGTTTTGTCAATTTCATAACACTAAGGAGAGTCTGCCAATGAAGGCATTTCTTTGATCATGAAAGAGAGTGCATGTGAAAATAGTCTTAAAACTAGTACATAAACCTTAGCTTCCTAAGCTACAAAAACCACGAAGACTACTTTTCCTTCCTTCCTTCCTTCCTTCCTTCCTTCCTTCCTTCCTTCCTTCCTTCCTTCCTTCCTTGTTGTACTGGGGATTGCACCCAGGGACATTCTACCTCTGAGCTACACCTCCAGTTCTATTTTGTTTTTTCTTTTGAAACAGGGTCTCACTAAGTTGCTGAAGCTGGCTTCAAACCTGAGATCCTCTTGTCTCAGCCTCCCAAGTACTGGGAATACAGATATGTACCATCACACCTAGTTAAGACTATTTTTCTATATGATACCTTTTAAGTATTACACACACACACACACACACACACACACACTACTAGAAGAAAATAAAAATACTATAAATAATATTTAATTCTGTTTAATGACCTTTCTTTACTATACTTTTCAATTTTATTACTAGTATATGTGTTATAATCACAAGAAATAGAATTTATATTTTAAACAAAATTAAAAGGACTATTGGGAAGGTTGATTGCAAACCCAGGAAGCAATACTTGGGTGTGCAAGTAGAAGAACAAGTCCTCACAGAGAGGTGGAACTTAAAATAGGCCTGGCAGAGTAGAAAGACAGGAACAGTCCCAGCTTCTGGAAGGAGCACTGTAATCAAGAGGCTGCAAAGGGGAAAGGTGAGTGCGCCCAGCATGAGGACATCAAAATGCTGCACTTTATGGAGGTTTGAAGCAGAACAGACGGCATCATCCAGCTCAAAACAAAGTCTGATGTTTTTCCACCAAACACCAAGACTCCATCTAATGCTATGTTTAGATGTAATATACTTAAGGTGCATGGTTTATGTAGGGCCATATTCATATTCTCTCTCTCCTCTCTTCTCCTTCTCCTTCTCCTTCTCCTCCTTCTCCTTCTCCTTCTCCTTCTCCTTCTCCTTCTCCTTCTCCTTCTCCTTCTCCTTCTCCTTCTCCTTCTCCTTCTCCTTCTCCTTCTCCTTCTCCTTCTTCTTCTTCTTCTTCTTCTTCTTCTTCTTCTTCTTCTTCCTCCTCCTTCTCCCCCTCTCTCCTCCTCCTCCTTCTCCCCCTCTCTCCTCCTCCTCCTCCTCCTCCTCCTCATCCTTCTCCTCTCTCTCTCTCTCTCTCTCTCTCTCTCTCTCGTACTAGGAATTAAACCCAGGAGCATTCTACCTCTGAGCTACACTCCCAACCCTATTTTATTTATTTTGAAACAGGGTCTCACTAAGTTGCTGAAGGTCTCGCTAAGTTGCTGAGACTGGCCTCAAATCTGCAATCAGTTTGTCTCAGTCTCCCAAGTACCAGGATTACAGATGTGCACCACCACACCCAGCTAGGGCCATAGTATTCTCTTAAAAATCATTGAGTTAGCCGGGCGTGGTGGCACATGCTTGTAATCCCAGTACTTTGGAAGGCGGAGACCGGAGGATCTGGGTTCGCGGCCAGCCTCATCTCTCTCTCTCTCCCTGTCTCTCTCTCTCTCTCTCTGCTTAGTGAGGCCCTCTGCAACTTCGTGAGACCCGGTTTGAAAATAAAATAAAGTATAAAAAATAGGGCCAGGGGTGTAGCGCGGAGGTAGAACGCCCCTGTGTTCAATCCCCGGTACTGCAAAAAAAAAAAAAATCATTGAGTTAAAAAATCTCTATGCATGTAGATCACAGCTTCTATCTAGGGAAGCAAGTCACCGCTCCTTTTATTAGAAAAAATGTGGTCTAATTTTACAGAGTTTTAACCAACAGTATAAATAACAGTGCTTAAAATATAAGATCAAGACAGCAAATGATTTAGGATGTAAAAATATATTTATTCTGGGACTATTCGATAGGACGTCAGCATTTCTGGCTAAAGCTAAATAGATGTGATTCAGAATCTTAGATTAGAAATGGGCTTTGGTATGAAGGGATTTATTCTCAACAGAAGGTGTGACCCAATAAACTTCTGTGGACACTGAATTCTCATCTCTCTCAACGGAATTTTTTTTCTTCCTCTCAAAATTTATTTATTAGATTATTTCAATGTTTTATGCCCTTTTCTTCAATTTCTGGTAATTCAGTAGTTCTTTTTAATTGTCTGGCGTCAATGTTCCTCTACAGATTCAATACAGCGAGTGCTCAATAAATATTTGTTGGTTGCTTGATTTCTTATTAACTGCTAAATCAATTCTGGGCAATTCCTAATAGATGAATGTCTACAACTACAGCCCTGGGTGATTGAGTTGGCATGTCACACATTCTAATAGATTCTGCCCTGAATCACATCCAACTCACCCAACTCTGAGAATAAGGCAGAGATGAATGCAATCAATCCGAGAGGCCATTTCGGAGAACATCAGATGGCATTTAACTCACACAGGAATCTCAATCAAACTGGAGTGATTCAGTTGCTCTATTATCTCTCACTCATTGTCTAATTGTGTCTTCTCTATTTAATTATGTACATGGCACCTGAAGTGATAATCATACTGAGGATTATTAGTTAAATCCTAGAGGATAAAAGAAAGATTTTGAAATTGTAGAGCTACATGAGTTCAGTAGTATACAAGATCTATAACGTCAAATATTTTTGTATCTAAAACTGTGTTGCTTCTGTAATTCTTTTGGTTTTGTTGATTGTAAGAGGCAACCTGGAAAAGAGAGAAGCCCATGCTTTCTAAATTTTTTTGAAATTATGACCACTTTTTTGAATAAATTATGTTTTCTCTTTCTCCCAAATGTCACATCATTTTCAACTTGAGGAGTATTTGATAAGTGTCAACTATACATACATTATTCTTACAATGGATATCTAGTCAATGGCAGATAGCTTTGCGCCTTTCAAGTAGTCGGCCTTGTGATTAAGAGTTAGCCCCTGGACCAGTAGGGACTTATCACTATGGAGTATTAGACAATCAAATAGTTATCATATAAGGAATAAGGCATATCACAAGAAAACTATAAACAAATTTCTGGATTTAGAGGAGAGAGAAATTATTGTTGCAAAAGGAGGACCTCGGATGTTGTATTATTAAGGGCAAGCTAAACTATGCTACAGTAAAAAAAAATTAACAACAAAAAGTAACTTATCAAAGGAAAGGTTTGTTTCTCCTTCTTATTGAATGCCCACTGTGAGTGGATGAAGAGTTCTGTCCTTCCCAGCCATCCAAGGACCCACAGTGGTAGAGACTCCACCATTGTATGGTTTGGCCATTTGAGACACGTGACTTCCAGGGTCTCCATGGGAGGGGATGAAAGAGATGGCACATAAAGTCTTAATATCTCAATTCAAAAATGATGTGTGTCACTTCCCTCACATTTAATTGCCTAGAACTAGTCATACATTTCTATTCAACTGTAAGGAGTACAGAGTTCTTGTGTATTCAGGAAAGAAAAGAAGTGGATATGGATAAGCACTAGTAATCACTTCCAAAACAATTTTTCTGAAGGACATGAGATAAGAAAGAGGGGAATGCCAGAGGCCAGAGTGGATAGGTAGGCTCAGAAATAAGTGCAGACAACTTGGTATGTAGAGAAAAGTGTGGCTTCCAAATTTAGTGGGCAGTGGGGTGGTAATTGAACCTGTGTCTTGCTGAGGCTTCCTTTACCTCAGTGCATGGGATGAAATAGAATAAAGAGAGATGGGAAACGGAGAAAACATTTGGAAGTTATTACAGCAGATGAATCAATATAAAAGAATCTGAAAAAGAATAGAAAAGGGAAGAAAAATGGAAAAGAAATGGTGGAGTGCCTGCATGACTCAGCATGTGGCTGAATCTAGAGGTGGGGGGTGGGGGTGAAGGAGCGATGATCTCAGAGCGGGAATTGGTGGTGTCAACAACAGAAAGCAAGGAAACAGGGAAAGGAACTTCTACCAGGTCAAATTATGGGTATGTATTCAAGTACATGTTTCTAGAAGAAAGGCAGTATCCCATGGTATTTAAGAATTAAGAGGAGGGAGCTGAGCATGGTGGAGCACACTTGTAATCCCAGCACTTGAGAGGCTGAGACAGGAGGACCACAGGTTTGAGGCTAGCCTCAGCAACTTAGTGACACCCTGTTTCAAAATCAAAATAAAATTAGACTGGAGGTTTAGCTCAGAGGTAGAATGACCTTCGGGTCAATCCTTAGCACGTGCATGCACATGCACACATACACGGATTAAGAGGAAGGTTGCTGATGCCAAATGACCCAAATTGAAAATCCTAACTCTGCACTTGCTGATTGATTACGTATATGACTTGTCCTCTGTACACTTCATTGTCCTCTCCTCATCCGAAAAACAGGATGATAATAGCAATGTCGCCACAGACTTGTTGTGACCACAAAATTAGTTACTTCCTGTAAAAGTTTTGACACACAGGAATTATACAATGAATATTAGCTAAAAATTAATAATAATGACTGTGCAGAAAGGATACAACTAATGTCAATTTTACAAGGCAGGGGCGTGATGATTACATTTCTGATCTTGGTACATACTGGGTCGCCTATAATGCTTATGATGAAACAAGTCATCAAGAAAGCACAGCATGCTTTGTTGAAATCTTCATTCATGAAGGCTTTCTCTATTTTTCTTAACTGTCTGTTCCAGAAAATAGAAAAAACACTAGCATTCATTTGCCTTTGCTATTCCTTGTGGGGTAGAAATCAGACACTGCTAGAATACTTATTCTTTGTTGTAAAAAGCCCAGGTTTATTGAAGAGATAATAATGCCCATACTAGAGGAACAATAAGTAGAGAAATTAAGTGTTTTAAGGTCAAGAGAAGAATGAGATGAAAAATTCCCTTGCCTATATTTGGAAGGGGTTGAAGGTTTATGGATCCCGCAGAGGTGGGGATCTAGAGCTGCCATCTGTCAGCACTTTGGCGTGGAGAACAGAATCTGCCTGAGGAAGTGGGTCCTAGACTTGGAAGATCCAGACTTCCAAGCGGAGACACAGGGCATCCAAATGGCATCTAGCTCTGATGAAAGACACACGACTGGAAACAGTTCCAGATGACTTGGGACTTTGCCACAGCCTCATGAAGCAAAAATTGTCAATAATGACTGAGATTGATATCCCCCAAGCCTTGGTGCTCAGAGCAAACTTCAGGTCACTTTTAAACATTAAAGAACCGTAGAAATTTCTTCCACACATGGATTTTAGTGTAGGTGCTCACAACATAGCCACCTGCACACATGCAAATCTCATTTTTTAATTTATAGAGAAGAAAGAAATGGAAGGGGGTGTCTTATAAGAAGCTAGGAAAAAACTAGTAGGAGCTAATAGAATAGGTTCATTGGCTAAAGAAATATCCAAAAAAAAAAGCAGTATTGAGGTCCGCAGAGGGGCAAAATCAGTATGTTAAAAAATGGGAATAAGTATATGAATGACCGCTGAAAGCTCTGAATGACAATATCTATGCATTTTATATTAATTCTATTGTCAGGAAATAATCACTATATAATTTCAATCCTTTAAATTTATTGAAAGTTGTTTAATGAACAAAAAATATGTATTATACCTTTTTGCGATCTGGCATGTGGGAAATATCCATTAGGTCAAGACAGATGATACTATTATTTAGATCTAGATTTCTACAGAGATTTCTTTCTTTCTTGCTTGCTTGCTTGCTTGTTTTCTGTGCACTAATTCTATCAATTACTGAGATGGATGTTAAGGTCTCTTTAACATAATGGCAGAACTATTTCTCCTTTGTCAATTTTTGATTCATGTATATTCCGGCTCTGTGTTTAGGTGCATACAAATTTAAAGTTTATAGGTCTTCCTAAAGAATTAACCCCTTTTATCATTATGAAATATTCTCCTTCTCTTCCTCCTCCTTTTTCTTTTTGTTGTGGTGCTAAGGATTAAACCCAGGGCCTCACATATGCTAGTCAAACACTCTACCATTGAGTTAATCCTCATCCCTGAAGCATTCTTCTTTATATCTGGTTATACTACTGGTCTTGAGGATTTTATTTGATATTAACATGGCCCCTCAAGCCTTCTTATGCTTACTCTTTGCATGATATGTATCTTTCCATTTATTCAACCTACCTGTGTCTTTCTATTTTAAGGGTATGTCTTACACACAGCATATAGCTGAATTTTAATTTTTTAAATTCATCCTGAGAATCTCCACATTTTAACATTTATGTAGTTACTGATATGATTGGATTCAGTTGTTTTTATTTTATTTTATTATTTTAGGTTTTTTTTCAGACATCACTTCTATTTTTGCTTTACCTTGTCCCTTTTCTGACATCTTTTATGTTATTTGGATATTTTTCTAAAAATTCATTTTCACATCAATTGAATTTTAGCTATATTTGGTCAATGCACTTTAAATGTATTTTATACATTTGAAATAATATGCTTAATGATTAGAATTATATAATCAAATCAACATTTATGATTATATTAACTTTTAGGGCCTTTTATAATACTAAATCCCATTTCAAACTGTATAGTTTCAGAAACATGGAAAATTTATAGGGTGCCAGAAGAGAAAAACAGACATGATAAAAGGATTGGCATTAGAACCAAAGAAGAAAACTGAGCAGACATAATTTGGCCTGAAGAAGAAAAGCTCAGAGATAACATTTTCCTTTAAATAGATGAAGTATTTTCATGTGGTGACCAGATGTTCTCATCTTTACCCAAAAGAAAAGAAAATACCATCAATTGTAACAAGGTGGAATTAATGATTGCCAGTGGGTGAAAAGTCTTCACTAATTCTTTGGATATGCCATGATGTTAAAGTTACTGAGAAATGCAAAATAATCTGTTTACCTCATAGTAAAGTATCCTGAATGTCTTTGAGATTTATTATCCTGTTCTTACTCCTGTAGGATGTCCTTTAGCAGCTTGCCTTTGATAATTTTTAATTTGTATGGATTACCTAGATGCAGAGGAAAGGATTAAATGATATTGGTAAAATACTATCATTTTGAAATGAAATGCAAATTTATCCTCCTCGTCATATGCTTAAGAAAAAAATTTGAAGTCAAATCACAATTTTATTCAGGGATAAGGATATGGGTTTAGCAAATAAAAATGCAGGATGTCCAGTTAAATCAGGATTTCAGATAAACTGTGAATTGTTTTTAGTACAAATATGTTCTTTTTATATAATTGGGATATACTTATACTAAAACATTACTCTTTATTTGAAATTCAAATTTAAGTGAGTATATGAGTATCATGCATTTTACCTGGCTATACTACTCAGGGATAAAAAACTAAAAATAATAAGTATTTTAGTTATTTTTCTATGTAAGAGCAAGGAATTCTATGTCTTTGTTATATATTTCACTGCTTTTCTGAACTAACCAGATATATTTGTACCTTTGATCAGAGATGTTATAGGCATGTTCCTGATGTGGTAAGCAGCTTTATAAACATTTTCACCTTTATTTAACTCTCATTGGAATATCCACAGCCATTTACCAAGAACATGGTTTTTTGTAATATTTTCTATCGGGTATTCAGTCATCACTCATTGTTTTTTAAATAACAGTTACTTTGCCTCTGTGGGCACACCTGTACTGCTCATTTGGACATTTCTCCAGCCAGTCAATGAATCCATGGTTGTTAATTTCTTCTATTAGCTTCTTGTGAGACTCTTCCATCCATTTGCATGTCCCTTAAAAATTAAACGATGCAATTAACACTTGTACATTTAGATAAACTATCAGCTTTCTCTCCCTTCTATGTATAAAGTTCCCAGACATTAAGCTTTAGAAGTCAATGGGCATTGGACAACTTGACGTGTGGATGTTGTGATAGTCTCCCCAAATGACTGCCAGCACTTCCTGCCCCATGATCTGCGTGCTAAGTGGTGGAATGTAATTTCCTTCTCCTTGAATGTAGGCTGGTCTTAGCAACTTGTTGACCAGTAACATGCACTGGAAGTGACATTAAGACCTCTGATGTCAGGTCATAAGGAAACTGAGTTTTTTGGAATTTTTTCTCTTGGGATGATCTCACTCAGACCTATTTGGTATCCTGTAAAAAGCTCAAGACACATGGATAAGCCACATTTGGTGACTTAACTGCCCCTGTTGGACTCTCAGCCAATACCAGCTGTCTGTCATTAAATGACCCATCCTGGACACCAATGAACTCTCTCCTTAACCAAACTTTAGTGAGGCTCTGCTGTCTTCTTGATTAAGCCTCAATCTGATATCCATCCTTGACAGATCAGCATAGTCCAGTTTTAACAAGAATTCTGTTAAGTCAGTTTAGAATCCCCCACATCTTTAATATCTGATCATTCTGGCCTGCCTTCAACAAGAATCCAATTTGTCAGTCTAGAAAGAATCTCTTCCTGTTAGTTAATTTCCATCCAACAAACTCTTCAACCTGTTCCTTGGCTATATATCCCCAACTGTTCTTGTAGTATTAAAAGTTGATTCCATTTTTTTTTACTGAGGTCTCCTTTCCAATATTGCAGTAGTTTCTGAATAAAATACTTGTCTTCTTTTTTCCTCCCTTCCTTTCTCCCTCCCTTTTCTTTTTCTTTTCTTTTTATCAATTTAACTCTGGTTTCAACTCTATTCAGCTATATTTTTTAACAAGATCTGTCCCCCCCCCACAAAAAAAAGATCTAACCCAGTCAATTCTCCCGGTGATTGTGAGCCCAGATGACTACGGCCCCATGAGCAAACCAAAGTGTGACCTTCCCAGCTGAGAGTCACAACTAAAACTATGAGAAATAATTTGTTTGAAGGCATTAAATTTTCTAGTGGTTTATTTTGCAATTGATAACTGGAGTATTTGTTATTTGAAGATTTTTTTTGGAAGGTGACACATTTTCACAAACAATATACCTTACTAGATGAAAACAAAAGATACAGTATACCTTTCTGATCAATATTAAATACAATTAAAATATGTAAAATGCATTCCTAATTAGATAATATATAACATATAATATTGGGAAGCACTTGATAGCTGAGTTACGATTAATAGAATCAATATTATTTTATCTCTATTGTATAGCTCAAAAAAGAAGAAAAGCCATTAGGAATGACAGGTTCTATTTAGCATTTTTTTTCCTTTGTTATTCTCATTAGCACTTTCACTGGGCTCCTTAATTTGGCCCTCTTAATAAGTGTATGATACTGGTGTTATTATCCTTGCTTTACTAATGACAAAACTGAGGTCTAAAGTGGTTAAGTAATTTATTCAATATTTCACAGTCAAGACTTAAATCAATGTCTTCTCATTTTTAACTCCAGGCTCTTTTCCAGGAAACTCTGGCCAGACCCAAATAATAAACTAAAGTCCAAATCTGGAAGCATCCTCTCCAGTTTCTGAATTCTGAGGCCATTACTGTCCTAAGGAATGAATACTGTTTTACTTTTGGGAAATTCACAGTGGGAGAGACTTAATGTTTTCATAGGGAATCACACGACTTAGGATTCAGATTGAATTTCACTCTGGAGATTATAGTGTTGGTTTTTTCAAGATTTAATTTTGAATTTTATTTTAATAAGAACAACATGTGACTTTATAGAAGGAAATTTGAGATGCGGAGAGGGAAGAGCCTGGATCCAAGTCTTGGGATAGATGATGGTAGGGAAGCTCTGTGATCCCCATCTTCTGCCTCCCACTGCAGAGGCCTCCCACCTCTCTAGAAGTCTCCGACCAAGGATTGTCACTTGGGAAATACGTGTGAGTTCTGCAGGGAAGCTCAGTTAAAGTTCTTCTGGTATGTGTTAAATCAAGACAGTGCTTTGTAACTGTGGGAGATAAAGTCCCCAGATAAGGTGCCAGGTGAAGCAAGGTGTTCCTTCATGACAAAACCAGTTTGCTGGTCTCAAAAACACTGCCTTAAAAACAATTTGTCATCCCTCTTTCCCCCTTTTTCTTTCTTTCTTTCTTTCTTTCTTTCTTTCTTTCTTTCTTTCTTTCTTTTCTTCTTTCCTTCCTTCCTTCCTTCCTTCCTTCCTTCTTTCTTTCTTTCTTTCTTTTTTTGGGGGGCAGTACTGGGGATTGAACCCAGGGACATTCTACCTTCAAGCTACACGCCCAGCCCTTTTTTAAATTTTGAAACAGAGTCTTGCTAAGTTGCTGAGGGTCTAAGTTGCTGAGACTGGCCTTGAACCTGCGATCCTCCTGTCTCAGCCTCCTAAGTACTGGGATTGCAGGAGTGTTCCACCACGCCTGGCTTTCCTATCCATTTCTTAATCTGATCAATGATCTAGAACACTGCCATCTAATAGAATGTTCCATGTCAATGGAATATTTTCTAAGTAGCATTGTCTAATATGGTAGCCACTAGCCATTTGTCTGTTGAGTGCTTGCAGTGTAGCTGGTGTGACTGAGAAACTGAAACTTAATTTTGTAGAATTGCAATTAATTAGTCACATGTGCCAGTGGCTACCATATTGGACAGCACAGGTCTAGATCACAAGGGGATAATTGTCCATTTTTAAAAAAGGGAAAAGAAAGAAACAACTCTCTCCCCTTTCTGAGATAGGGATGTCTGTTGCTTTGGGTCTGATGCAATGGACATGCATACCATTGGATTTGAATCCCAAAACCATGTTCAAATCTTCTTATATGTTCTTTCAAACTAAGATCAAATCAAATAGACTAGAATTTTAAAAAAAGCGACGGTGGTTCTTAGTTTCTGGTTTCTGTCTCTACCCTCTTTCTTTCACCTCTCTAAATCCAGAGAGATTTAGAATGAGCTGGGAGTAGGGTTGTCAGATAAAATACTGGGTGTGCCGTTAAATGGAATATAAATGATCCAAAAATAATTTTTTTGTATAGGTATGTTCCTCATGCAACCATTTGGAACACATTGCACTAAAGCATCATTTGCTGTTTATATGAAATTCAGTTTTTAATTGAGTAGTTCATATTTTTACTTGCTAAATCTGGCAGCCCTAGCTGAGGAGGGGCACACAGTCAGTTTTTTGGAGATAGCCTGCACCCCTGAAGCACTGGGAAAGGGGAAATTCCATGAAGGGCACTGGATGTGCAAGAGGCTCTAAGGTCATGGGCAAGGCAGACAATGACCTACTCGGCTGCATGGACTCCTGGGGGGTGTCGATGAAATCCAGAAGCTTGGAGAATTATTACAAAATTCTCAAGTGTCATGTAACCTCCAGCCAGGTCAAAAAAATAGAAAGTAACTAGCTCCCCAAAAGTGTTTCTTATTTCCTCTTGCTGCCACTATTCCTTCCTTCTCTTCAAGGATAATCACTACACTGGCTTCCTACACCACAGATTTTAGTTTTGCCTGTGTTGGGACTGTCTGTACATGAAGCCACATATTGTGTCTTTCATACTGGAAGTTTATTTCTGGGATGAACAGTGAGGCCTTGGCAATTTCTCATCATCACCTAATGCAATTAGAGATGCAAATCAATTCAACAGGTTTCACTCGCTGTCGAAGGTTCTGTTTATGGTTTCTCCTTCCTGAGTGATAATGCTCTGTGTGTCCAACCACAAGCCCAGGTGGCCTCTGCCACACACTGACACCTGAACTTCAATTGTGCTCCACCAGCCTTGCGATTCTGTCTAAACATCTTATCACCATCAAAGGCCTCTAGGTGAAAGTTGCCCCTGCCTGACTCAATGTTCTCAAGTCTCTTGTCTCCATAATTCTTCACTGCTGTAGGAACTCTTTATGCCTTCAAGTTGATTGCTGTTTTTGTTGTTCAAATTTGCCAGTTGTTCTCAAGAGGAGAACCTGTCTGGGTTGTCTAGACTGCCATTTCTGGAAGCAGATTCCTCAGTATGAGAGATCTCAATGCATTATACAAATCATGGACGGGACTGAAAACCCTTTCAGCCTTAGATCTAGTTTTACTTCTGCCAGAGAAGGGCACATTTCTGGGCCAGAGGAAAGTTCTCTGGGACTCAGAGGATGAGTGTCACGAGCATGTGCCAAGAAAAGGACAGTTGTGTTTGTGCAGTGCCTATAGCAGAAGAGTACTATCTCTTCTGCTTCAACTCGAAGGACAAAAGGGCAGTATTCTGCTGCAATATGCTACAATGATTTCCCTAAACCTTATGACGTGAGGTCATGAGCTTTTTATCTTTTTCTCTGGAAAAGAAAGAACTATTATTATGGAATCACACTACAATCATCCTGTCAAAAATCCATTTGTTGGTTTAACATTCATTAAAATTGAGTGATTAAATATTAACAAATGAAGACCTCCTTCCCTCAAAATATATTCTTTTCCCCCAAAACCCCATTGTTTATTTATTTTTTATTGAGTTGTAATATTCATATATCTTTATGGGGGTATATTATCATAAATCAATAAATGTATACAAAGGGTAATAGGCATTATTTCCATCGCCTCAAACATTAATTATTTTTATGTGTTGGGAATTTCTACTCTTCTTTTTTGGCCATTTTGAAATATATCATAGATTGTTTTAACCAATGGTCACCCTACTGTGCTAAAGAAGAACCAGAAGTAACCGCTCTGCTCTGTTTTAGTGGAAGTTCAATGAGAACTTCTTTCAGTCTCTAGTCTCTAGTCCCAGTCTCTAGTGACCACTAGTGCATTCTGTACTTCTACAAGGTTGACTTAGTTTCTATAAATGAAAGAGAACATCTGCTATTTGTCTTTCTGTGTCTAGTTTATTTCACTTAACATACTGTCCTCCAGTTTCATTCATGTTCCTGTAAATGACAAGAGTTCATTCTTTTATGGCTGAATAATATTCCATCATGCATATATATCCCATTTTCATTACCCATTCATCCCCCGAAGGGTATTTTAGCTATTGTGAGTAGTGCTATAATAATCATGGGAGTGCGTGTATTATTTTTAGAATAATGATTTTATCTCCTTTGGATGACATACCTAATGGTAAAATTGCTGGATTCTATAGTAGTTCTATTCTTAATTTTTTGAGGAAATTCCATACTGTTTTCCATAATGGCTATACTAATTCACATTCCCACCAATGGTATATAAGAGCTCCTTTTATCCACATTCTGGTCAGCATTTATTACCAAAATACATTCTTGATTTCACCTAATGTAATCAACTAGTTAGCACAACTGAATTGTTGACTGGATTGAAAAGGCAGATGCAGTAGATGGAGTGACAGTCTCATGGACCTGCACTCGCATGTTTATTGCAGCCCTATTCAGAAGAGGTAAGACATGGAGTCAATTGGGGCATCTGTCAATGGATGAATGGCTAAAGGAAATGTGCTACATATATACATGGAATACTATTCAACCGCAAAAGAATGAAATCCTGTCATTAGCGGCAACATTAATAGAACTGGAGAGCAGTACGTTAAGTGAAAAAAGCCAGGCATAGAAAGACAAATACAATATGTTCTCACTTGTATATGGAAGCTAAAAAAGTTGATCTCACAGAAAAAGAGACTAAAATAATGGTCACGAGAGGTTAGGAAAGTGAGAGGAGACAGAGGAAGGTTTAAAGGGGGAATAAGTTTTAATGTTCTACAGCACAGTAGAGTTACTGTCAGTTCACAACAATTTAATATATATTTTATAAAGAACTAGAAGACAAGGTTGGGTAGAGCACTTCCCTAGCATGCATGAGGCTCGAGTTCAATTCCCAGCACAGGAAGGAAGGAAGGAAAGAAGAGAGGAGTTTGAAGGATCCCAGCACCAAAAAAAAAAAATGTTAATTATTTTGATTTCATCAGTGTACATTATATCGATTTATCAAGTTATCACACAATAGCACATAAAGGTATATAATTATTTCACATCAATAAAAGACCTGTGTTTTTTCTGCTAATCCAAGCTCTAAAATATTTTTTTACATTGGGCTGAATATTAGGATTATTTATGAGTTCTTTTCCCTAACTCTCCCAACTTTATTTTTTTAATTTTTTGTCTTTCTTAAATGGAATTGACTTTTGAATTTTGTGTTGTATGAAACAACTCTGTGAGCATATTAATGCTATACTTACATTAAGGGTATTAAGTATTATCAAGAATGGTTTTCAATGTATCAAACAGTGCTTTTATAAAGAATCCTGGAATTCATTCTTGTCTGATCTTAATATCAAAAATAAAGGCGTACAGAAATAAAAAACAGACAGTCTTATGGAACATTTTCTGCCCACCCACCTCCCATCACAATAGCAGAAAATACAAATGTAATATTGAAACACATATGAGATGAGCTGAGGTATTTTTTATTTGTTTCCATATCTTGTGTTATGATCATGGTTTTAATAACTTTCTGGCCAAATCACTAAGAAAAGCATCGACACATTCTCAGTCCAAATTTCTGAAAGTGTTTTTTATTTTCTCCTTTCTAGACTTTAATTTTCTTCCTGGCCTTTGTTAATAAGGAAAGAGTGTCAATAATTTTATTAGCTCTCATAGACAAAAGACGAAAAGGATATCTTATTGCTGGTACAGTGTTTGTATGCTGTAATATGGGCCAGTAAATATTTGTCAACTGACTTTTAGGATATGATATATTTTCCCTGACATCCTTGATATTAAATTCCTCTGCTTTGAAGTAGTATCATGGAATGTTACAGTGATTTAACTAAGGAATTTCACTGATTAGATTCATGTTTCATGGCCTTTTCTTATATTTAAGAGAACTTTAAAATCACTAGAATGTTCTTCCCACAAGGCTAGGGAGCTTTCAATTTTCTTCACTGGTATATTCTACATGTTTAGAACTTGTTGGTACAATAGTTACCTTCAGTAAATACATCTCAAGTGAACAACTGAAAAAAAAAAACATAGGCCCGTAGAACAATAGAGACTGGGTGGATTTCAGAGGTCATCAGGTCAAACCCCATTAATTGTGAAGATATAGACTGCCAAGTGACACGTTCAAAGTCAGAGGTGGCAGAGAAACAGAGACACATCTAAAACTCAAACCTGATCTCCTGATGAGATGTCTTGGTCGCCTACAAAACCCAACGTGGTCCCAAGGAGCCTGAAACTAAGAAACATCCCAATCCTAGGAAGGATTTTCTGTAATTGGCAGGTCACCTTCAGACATCAAGTGTTTTAGGTTTTGTAGAGAACCACTTCAACTCAGGCGCACACTTCCTTGGGCTGCTTTTATTTGGTGAGAAATATAAAGTCCTGGCCAGTCTGCTTGACTCTTACTTTCTCCAATATTGATCCCTAAGAAATTACTTTCCCCAAATTCATTCTCAATGCTCATACTAGAGAATCTCTGCTTCAACAGGTCCCTTACTCAGTTAACTCTGTCTTTTTCTAAGAATGATTCAAAAATTGGTATTTCTTAACACTGACTCCATGACTGCCGGCTCCCCAGAACTCCAGGTGGACAGCACCTTTATGCTGCCAGTAGGTGCCCAGCCACCCTGGGTACTTTGTACAGAAAAACCCTACCTCCTTCACCCATTAATCCTTAAAGCTAGGATCTCTCATTATACTACAATGCCCCAATAATACTCTTCTCTCCCAAATGCCAGTTTTCTAAACTTTGCTAATAAATAAGGTCAATTAACAAATGCTATGGTCCAAATATTTGTATTCCCCCCAAATCTCTATGTTGAAATCTTGCCCCCCAAGGTGAAGGTAGTAGAAGTTGGGATTTGGGGAATGACTAGGTCATGAGGGTGAGCCCCTCATAAAAGAGGCCCCATAGAGCTCCATTCCCCCTTCCACCACGTGAGGACACAGCAATAAGACAGGAATCAGAATGTTGGGCCCCATCAGATACTGAACCTGCTGACACCTTGATTTTGAACTTACAAGCCACTAGACTATGAGAAATAGATGTATCTTGTTTATAATCCACTCCATTTATGGTATTCTGTTTGTGCAGCCCAAGCAGGCTAAGATAATGAGTTAATCCAATAGGTTAACTTGGCTATGTTGATTTCTTCATAAGTCATTGAAGTGGGTTATAAACCCTGTCCATGTCAGCTCCATGTCTGTCTCTCTCTTGTCTCCCTGCAGTGATAAATCCATGATTCAAGCAGTGTTTATTAAATGCCTGCTCTGCTCCTAGTCTTTAACCTGTCTTGTCTCCTTTAGTTCCATCCACAACTCTGTACAGCAGACAGTACTGTTAATATTTGCTGGAGAGTAGGATACCCATTACATAGATGATGTGACCGAGGATCCTAGAAGTGAAATGATAGGTCTACACTTACACAGCTGGTAAGTGGACAATGAAGCCAAAATTCTCATCCGATCTTCTTACTCCCAAGTCAGAAATTCATTAGAGCCATAAAAGAGAAACAACAACTAATCAGGTGGCCAAGGAGTTCTCCCAGGACTTTTGAATAAGTCAGAAAAGTACTCTAGAAAAACGGGTTAGGCCTTGGAGACTGTGCACATAAATTTGAAGCTAGCATTGGGCAAATGTTTCAACTTTTCTGTCCTTACTGTGCTTAACTGTCAAATGGGGATTATAACGTCTCTGCCCCACACTTGCCAGGAGGGTTAGGGATGATAGATCAACATCCCTTGCACAATGCCTGGGATATCAAAATGAAAAGTAGCTGTAATTACTAGTAACAGTAGTGTCAGCCTTTACCTGATATATGACTTAAATTAGATGTAAATTGTAAGGGATTTGTTTACCTAGGGGACAAGAGGCCCAGGAACTATATTTTATTATTACAACCAAAACATGACAAGTATAATTTAACAATGGGTCCACATACCAAGTATACTTTTAGTTAAAACACGTCTACTTAAAAACCCTAGTTAAGTGTTGGGATGGCACCAGCCCATGGACTGCAGTTTTTAGCTAATCCACTTGGTACTTTATAACCAAATAATTTTACAGCCTTCATAGAAAGGTCAAGAAGCATCCCTATTTTAGAGAGTGGAACTGCACTAGATTAACCATGAAGAGATGCTGTTTCTAGACTAGTATTTCAGTTTAATGAAATAATAAACATTATTTATAATGGACTAATGAACCACCTTTATTTCCCTTTAAGTATGTAATTTAAAATATTTATATGCTTAATTATTTTGATTTGTTTTTGTGTGTATGTTACTTGGGATTGAACCCAGAGGCATTCTACCTCTGAGCTATACACCCAGCTCTTTTTCACTTTTGTTTTTGAAACAGGGTCTGGCTAGGTTGCTGAGAGTCTTGCTAAATTGCTGACGCTGATCTCCAACCTGTGGTCCTCCTGTCTCAGCCTCCCAAGTACTCGGATTATAGCTGTGAGCTACCATGCCCTGTTTTTATGCTTAGTTATAACTTCTTTTAGTTTAGTAGCCATTGTTCTTTAGAGAACATATCTGTAATGTAAAAACAAAAAAGTGACTAATGAAAAATAATTCAATTACTTTATGTCTTTTATTCAGACTGTAAATGTTAAGTGAGAGTTATCCCATTTTTTTTTTTTTTTTTTGCAGTACCGGGGATTGAACCCAGAGGCATTCTACCTCCACGCTACACCCCTGGCCCTATTTTTTATACTTTATTTTGAAACCAGGTCTCACGAAGTTGCGGAGGGCCTCACTAAGTAGAGAGAGAGAGAGAGAGATAGCTGAGGCTGGCCGCGAACCCGGATCCTCCGGTCTCCGCCTCCCAAAGTACTGGGATTACAAGCGTGCGCCACCACGCCCAGCGAGTTATCCCATTTGAAATCATTATTCTGGCTATTCCTAAATCCATGCAAATCCCACCAGTTTAGCGTGGATTTCCTGTTGGTATTTATGATAGGATTATGATTGCAATAATAGATTAGTGGCATCTTATTGATATTCTGTAATCTAGTTTTCAAATAAACATTTGACATGTTGAGATTTCAAGGGGCAGGACCAAGTACAACTAGAGTATAGGCAGGGTCACATGGTGGGCTGAGAAGGTCACATTTACAAAGCTAATTGCCTCTCCGAATCCTAATCTCCACGTCTTCCTTGATCATATAAATTATTGAGGGGTGGTGACAGTGTGGTAGCAATTTGTCCAGCTAAACAACCACATATCTCAGCCTCCCTTGCAGAAATAAAGGGATTCAACAACTAAGTTCTGCTGAATGAGATATAAGAGGAAATTGGGTAGACCTTGGAGGAAAAGCTTTATTTTTAAATTTTATTTATTTATTTTTTGTGGTACTGAGGATTGAACATTTTTACCCTTTCATGGATGGAAATGATAGAAGGTCCAGGCAAAAGAGGGGCTGCTGCTCATTCCTTATAGGTCTCAGGTAGACTTTTGTGTCCCATTCTGGGCTGGGAATATCTCAGCCAGACCAGCTTAGCTTGTGTTCAGAGGCCTTTGGTCAGGCTGGGTCAGGAAGTGGAGCCATGCCATTTGAAGAGTGGCTGGAGAACTTGGGGAGGTTTCATGTACAGAAGGGACAGGATAATGCTATTCAGATTCTTCAAGTGTTTCTCTCTGGATAAGAAGTTGCATTTGCTAGGTATCTAGCTTTCTATAACAAATGGCCACTTAGTGGCTTAGACCACACAGTTGATCATTTCTGGAGGTCAGAGTCTGACACAGGCATCGCTGGACTGAATTCAAGGTGCAGGCAGGTCTGTGGCCCTTCTGATGTTTAGGGGAGCATCGATTCCCTTGCTTTTTCCCTCCACCTTCTACAGGCCACTCCCATTTCTTGGCTCAGGGTTCCCCCCACCAATGGTTAACAATGTGGCATTTCTCTGATCTTGCATCCATCACCATTTCTGTTTTTTGACCATCTTCTTTTGCCTCACTCCTCCACTTTTAAAGACTCCTGTGATTACCCTGGATCCACCTAAACAATTCCAGACAATCTCCTCACTTGCTAATTAGCAACTGTGCAGCGGACAGTCTCTGAGGAAGTCACATCTATATTAAACATCCTCCAGACTGACCTTGCCTGCGTAGAACGCTGTGACTGCAGAGAGATGGAATGTTGTAGGGTAAGAGCCAAAATTATCTTTAATAACCATTTACTTTCAACCTCTGTATCTGACCTAACATTCTCATGACTATATGGCAAAACTTTTGGAACATATCAGTAAGCTTAGCAGATCTCAGGACTCCACCAACCCTAAAGCTAAAAATGCTATATAGTATCTGACACTTATACAAAAATTTTCTCACATTGCTATAGCCTGCCTATGCCATGCCTTCACCAATATACTTGTTAAGTGTAATGATTTTTTACTTTCTTTGTTTTCCGGTTATGAAAGTTCCTGTAACCTCTTCCATATTGGAACATGTCATTCAGGGTAGCCTGAGTCTGTGTTACTGAGCCATGGTCACTCATATCCGACTCTTAAACCATTTTCTTTAAAGAAGAGTTGTTTTATGTCAACAACCAGGATTCCATTTGCAATCGTAATTCCTCCTTGCTGTGTAACATAGCACATTGTTAGGTTTTGGTAACTAGGAAGCGGCCATTTGTGGAGGGGGCGGGGAGGTGAGGCATTATTTTGCATTATGCCTGCTCTTTGTGGTTATGGATGCAGATCTACAGCCAGTGGGTACAATTTACAAATGTGAGTGAGCTGTTTTAGAAGGTAGAGAGTTTCCTATCACTGTAGGTACTGGATCCATAGACTGGATTAGCAAGAATGTTCCAGAATTATTCTGCTAACATAATAGCCATTTGCCACATACATGAAGCTATTTAAATTTTAATTTTGACTAACTGATTGGTTCCTCAGTTGCTCTGGACACATTTTTAGAGCTCAATGGCCACCTGTGGCTGGTGGTGACTGAATTGAACAATGCCAATAGAGAATATTTGTACCATTGCAGAAAGAGTATTGGGCAGATTTCTACTCAAAGTGTAGTTCAGGGGTCCAGCACATCAGCATCACCTGGTTCCTACATGTACTTTGAAACAACATCCAAAAATTAAATGAAGCTCCGTGGGATTACAGGAAGCACTTCCTGGATTCTTTATATTAATCTTTTGATGATTTTTCATTTCCCTATTTGTTTTATTGTGAATGCAAAAAAATGTAGAGAATTGAATTATGTTGTATTGTTGTTTGGGGGGTTTTATTCCATTTTTTGGAGTACTGGGGATTGAGCCCAGGGGCATTCTACCTCTGAGCTACACTCCCAGCCCTATTATATTTTTATTTTGAAACAGAGTCTCGCTAGGTTGATGAGTCTTAGTACTTGCTGAGGCTGTCCTTGAACCTGTGATCCTCCTGTCTCAGCCTCCCAAGTACTGAGATTACAAGGGTGTGCCACCACTCCTGATTATGTTGTTTTTAATTAAAAAAAAACACTCCAAGACAAAAGGAAGTAAAAACATGTAGGGGAATATTCTAGGTCAGTGCTCAGATTCCTTATGTATGTAAGGAAATGGTAACAGAAGTTTTAATGTACTCAACAAACACATCTATTTTGATTACCATTGGTGTGTAGCAAATTACACAAAATGTAGTGCAGACAGTCCTTGACTTGTGACTTTTCAGCTTTACTATGGTGCAAAAATGACAGGCACTGAGTAGAAACTGTACTTCCAGTTTTGAAGTTTGGTCTCTTCGCAGGCTATTGACCTGTGGTCTGTTTGGGAGGAGCTTGACCTTGGCTGCTTTCTCTGTGATGCTGGGCAGTAGCAGGGAGCCGGAGCTCCCAGACAGCCTCATAATCACAACAGCAAACAACCAATACTTCACAGGGCACTGAGTTGCTAAGCCATGATGTCTGGTAGGTTAGGTGTGCTAAGTACATTTTAACCTCATGATACTTTCAACTGACAATGGGTTTATTGGGACAACCCCCATTGTAACTCGAGGAACATCTGCCGTTTAAACAACTTGTGCATCATTTGTGTGTCAGCAGTTCCGGAAGGAGGCAGCTTAGTAGTTCTGGTTTGGGGTCTCTTGTGTTTTTGGAGTTACCTATCAGCTGGCATTGCAGTTGTCTGAAAGCTCCACTAAGCTGGACGGTCAGTATGCACATGTGACTGGCATCGATGCCAGCTGTGTACCTGATCTGCCCAGTACTTAGTCTCATTTAAAAGGGATTTCTTATATAGTGGCTCATTTCTCTCAACATATGTGTCTCAAGAGAATCTGGTGGGGACTGCGTGACAACTTGTGACCTGGTCTGTTAAGTAAGACATGGCCACTGCCACTCTATTTTTTATAAAGGAGTCACCTAAGGGGAATGAAGATAGCTGGGATGTGGGCATAGAACTTTCCTTTAATAGGAGATGCAGCAAAGAGTTTTCAGACATGTTTTAAAGCTACTCTGAAGTTAGGCCCAGTGGCTCATGCCTGTAATCCCAGTACTTGGGAGGTTCAGACAGGAGGATTACAGGTTTGAGGCCAGTGTGTGTTAATTTAGTGAGACCCTGTTTCAAAATTTAAAAAATAATAAAAAGGGTTGGGGGTTCAATCCCCAGTTCTGTATGCAAAAAAATATGCTACTATGATATCTAATAAGTGGAATTTGAGCTCAGATATTCTTACTCCACCACTCCCACTCCTAACCACTGTGCACATTATATTTTATATTGTTTTCAAAAAAGCAGAGACATCCCTTTACATTTTCTTTAGCCAGTATTAAAAAAAAGTAAAATCAGGCAAACTGTTAAATTGCATGCAAAAATATTAGTTAAGAGGTCTTTACAAAATCTATACTAATTATCCGAGTCAGTCCAAGGGCACTTGCAAAGAAGATGGGGTGTTTCTGCCTTCTCCTCTTTGATTGTGCCTCTGTGCACATTAATCCTGTTTCTCTTCTAAGTGTTTCTTATTGTTGTACTTCTCTTAGTCCCAAATAATCCTTGGCTGACTCTACAGTGCCTCTTCCCTTTCCTGAATGTTCTGTTGAGTACTCACCCTTCAATTATTCAAATTGCACTTATCATACCCCCTAAGTATACCTGTATTTTAAGGAGGATTAAAGGAAAGAATCTAAGGGTAAATTGCTAACCATTGATGGGGGTGATAGTGGAGATATCTTGGAATTGCAGGACCATAGGCAACTTTCTTCTTATTTTTCTCACGTATAAAAATAAGAAAATTTTGGACTAGTAATGCAGAAAACTAGGTTGCAAATGATGATGCTTTTCTTGACCTAAATGTTATGATTCCATGCTGGAAACATTTATGCAAATAGAGATAACATGGTCTCTAAGGGGCTTCCCATGGGGTTCTAAAGTCCTTAGGCACTGTCACAGCAGTGTGCCAGCCTATGCCAGAGACGAAGTGGCTCAGATGCAAGCAGCCACATGGGCACTTTTCTCATAACTCATTTTTGATAATCAAGCTCTTACTGACAGGTCAGCTCAGAGACCTCTTCTCGTCTAATGAACAGCTACTTTGTGGTCCTAATAGCTACTGCTATTTGGAACAAGATAAGAGCATAATTTCCCCCATCAAATTGGATACCCAGTTTTCTAATGTTCTTTCTATTTCAGATGAGAGGCATCTTATCTTTCATTATTTTAATTTTGGAGACAAGGGAGTTCAGGTCGGATTCAATGTGGTTTTTCATTTAATGAGAGAAAAAGACATCAGTAAATTTCCTTTCATTTTTATAAAATGAGTTTTTGAGTTACATGAGCATTACTAAAGGACATCCATGCCACAGAACTTAGCTTTGGCTGTGTTATATGTTATGTATACAGAACATGTAAAGACTAGTGTTCAATTAAGAATAACTATAGTTACCATTTATTTAGCGCCCATGAGGACCAGGTACTGAACTATGTA
The DNA here is from genome assembly GCA_004027185.1 of Glis glis. Classification (NCBI taxonomy): domain Eukaryota; kingdom Metazoa; phylum Chordata; class Mammalia; order Rodentia; family Gliridae; genus Glis; species Glis glis. Next base: position 39,747 of record PVJS01012585.1, read on the forward strand.
ATTTTCATTCTGACCTATAAAAGGCAAATAATAAGTAATGAGGCCAGAATTTTCACTCTGGTCTGTCTGACTCCACAGCCCAAGGTTGAACAAAGAAAATACCCTTTTTTAAGTTGACACTGAAGATAAAATTACAGACTAGGATTGTGCTGTGGGTTGCTTTGTGAGTTACTTATTATATTTCAGAGGCACTGGAGATGTGGCAAGTTGTCAAAGCATTGAATTACTTTTTAATCAAAGATAATGGAATACCTTCTCTTTGCTCTCTATTTTGATCATTCATTTTAAATATGTGCCCAATATGACTTGGTTCTATTAATGAATGAATCCAGAGCCCCTGTGGGTAGAGGATAGGGGAAGAACTGGTAACCTGAGTCTGACAATTATTAATAAATTCATGCGAGTCTTAGTTTCCTCTCTAAGTAAACTGATGTTCTTCAGATATGCTGCAGAGAGGGGATGATAATTTCAGGGATAGCAAAGGAAACAGGCATCCCAAGAGCCTTCTGGGTAAAAACAGTGAGCATCCTAAGGTCTGCACAGCAGCCAGAGAAACTAAGCCCAGATACTCACGTAGGACCACTGCTTACAATGGGAATAAAAGCACCGTTACAGCCAAACTTATAAGACATGATTGAAGTAGCATTCTGGCAAAATACAACTTTCAATAGTATCTAAAGAGAAAACGTACAAAATGAACTTTCAGTCTAAGATATGACAAGCATCTACAAGTCAACCTGTTACTTCACAGAGTCTAAGCCCTATCCAATAGCAAAGAGTAGGTCAAACATAGGTATACTTCCTTTCAAGTAATCCTTAAGCAAGCCTGCTATTCATTGCTTTGGTATGATAAGAAGATATCCGGGCATTCTTTTGCCTCTTGCTAGGTTTTGGATGATAATTTTCCTTAACAGTGAGAAGCAAAGCAATAGAAAAGAACACAGATATTATGAAACAATGCTATGAAAATAAGCAGCAAGATTCAAATATATATAATTGTTTCAAAATACTAGTTATTTGAAACCAATTTGAAAGGTATATCCCTTGTAATTTTTGTCAAGATAAAAACTAAGATTAGAGAGACAAAAAACAATGATGTAGAAGAAGTAAAAAGCATCAAATTGAATACTAATCAATCCAGAACCATAATAAAATGATTTTTTCTACAAATGCTTAAAACACCAAGATTGGCAGATCTTGAGACCTTATATATCTGAATGTCCAATTATTGGAGAGAAGAAAGTGTAAAATTATATAATTAAGCAATCCTAAAAGGGATAATGCACTATCAGATCTTATTAAATACCCTGGCAAATTATTTCAAAAATTTATCTTTTGGTTAAGTTTTGGACCTTCAGAGTTGTATTTTTAAGCCAGGCAGGGAAGAAAGAACTAGAGAGATAAAAGAAGGAAGAAGAAAAAGGAAAGAGGAAGCCGTGATCCTGGTCCTGGTCTTCTATTCTCCCTCAATCTCAACCTAGGCTTGGTTAGCTGCAAGTCTGAGTTTTTTCGAACTGTCAGTTATTCTCAAAGAACAGATGGGTGTTTCCTGAAAAACAAGAGCAAACGAGTTTAGTAAGATGTGAGAGTGGATTATCCCCTTCAGAATTATTTATGTAACTTTTACACTTTATACTCTCCAACAGTTGGACATTATTGAGAAAGGATGTGCAAAATGTTAGAAATTGCTCCATAATTCCTAAAAGGCAAATCTCTCAGGACCTAGTCCTGAGAGGTAAGACCAAGCCAAGGGCCTGAGAAGGATATGGTCCATCTGGGGCTGTGTTTGTGGGCAAGAAAAGTTGGCAGGTGGTCCTTCTAGGTGTTAGATTGGGTGAAAGAGGGACTTGGATGGGGTTTGAAGAATGCTGATAATGGGAAATGCATAAGTCCCAGGAGGAAAATTATTTGAGCTAAGCCAGAGTGCAGTGGCCAGTAAAGTGTATGGGTAGGTTATGAATAGTATAGGTTATGAGTACAATTAAAATACCAAAGAGTGAGATACAAGATCCTGATGTGGAATCAGGAAGACAGAGGACAAGTTAGGTGAGAGATCTACATCCTTGTGTGAGAAAGATGGAAGCCTGCTCTCTGGAAGTCAAGTATAGATTCTGCTGGACAAGAAAGCTTCCTTGTAGACTTCTATGTTTAAAAAATATGTATTCCTGATTGCGAAGGAATATATATCTCAAAACTCTTTAAAATATATATTCAAATATGTACCTATGGATATCTAAATACAAAATGTGTATTTCATTTTTCAGAGAAATAATTCTATGTGTGAAGACAATTTCAATTCTCAACTAAGGAAGGGAAGAAAGAAAAAACAAATAAATAAATGAGATTGAAAAGAAAGACGCAAAACTGTATCTCTTTGCAGATGACATGATGTTGTATATAGAAACTTTAAAGAATCCACTAAAAAGTATTGAAATTAATAAATTCAGAATTCAGTCTGGGTATAGTTTACAAGATTAATATGCAATCATCAATTATATTTATGTACATAAACAATGAAGAATCTAAAAATAAAATTAAGAGCACATTTCCAATTACCATAGCTTCAAAAAGAATAAAACACTTAGAAACAAATTGAACAAGTGAAGTATAAGGCTTGCATTGAAAATGATAAAACTGGATTAAAGGAAATTAAAGAAGACCAAATAAATGGAACCTATGTTTATGGGTTGGAAAACAACATTTAAAAACATTTTTTTAATTGTGCATTGCAATTATACATTATGGTGAGGTCCATAGTGATTACATCCATATATGCACATAACATTCTTTGATCTGTTTTGTTCCCCATATCTTCCCTTTTCCTCCCTCCCTCCCTTGCCTGGTTCCTTCCCACTACTCTACTGATCTTTCTCCTAAACGTCATGAGATATTTTTCTTTTCTTCCCCTTTTTCTTGTCTTCTTTTGGTTCTAGCTTCCACATATGAGAGAAAACATACAGCCCTTGATTCTCTGAGTCAGGCTTGGAAGGCAATATTTTTTAAGATGGAAATATTTTCTAAATTAATCTACACACTCATCATAATCCCTAGTAAAATTCCAGATAACTGTGTTTGCATCAAATGTCAAGGTAATCCTATAATTCATATGGAAATGAAAAGAACTGAGAACAGCCAAAATAAACTTGAAAAAGAACAAAGTTGGAGAACTTCAGTTGCCCAATTCTGAAACTTACTACTAAGCTGCAGTAACAAAGGCTGAGTGGTACTGGTATGATAAAAGACTTGTACATATATGTGTATGTACACATACAGATGTATATGTGTGTGTGCATATACATGCATGTATAGTAGATTTGAAAGTCTAGAAATAAAAACATACATTTATAATCAATTGAGTTTTGATAATGCTGCCAAGATAATTAAAAGAAGGACATAATCATTTTTTTAACAAGTGGTGCTGGAATAACTGGATATCAACATGAAAAAGAATGAAGTAGGACTCCTTCAAAAATTAATTCAAAATAGATCATTGACCTAAATGTAATAGCTAAAACTATAAAACTGTTAGAAGAAAACAGAGGTATCTGTGACCTTGTGTTGGGTTAAGTCTTCTTAGATGAGACACCAAAAGCACAAGAGACAAAGGCAAAAATATAAATACTAAACTTTATCAAAATTACACACTTTTACATCAAAAGACACTGTCAAGAAAGTGAAAAAGAGAACACACAGAATGGAAAGAAATATAAAAAAGAATTCTCCAAAACGAGTAAAATAATAAAAGACAGACTTGAGCGAGTGTTGTTGAGAATGTGGAGAAATTGGTGGGAACATAAAATGGACCAGACTGTTTGGAAAGCAGTTTGACTGTTCTTCAAAACTTTAAACTTAGAGTTACCATGTGACCCAGTGGTTCCATTCCTACATGGAAATATAGATACGCATAAAAATCGTACACAAGCCGGCCATGGTGGCGCATGCTTGTAATCC
>PVJS01012586.1:0-43590 GCA_004027185.1 Glis glis
TATGTACATCCTGAGCATTAGGGTGTTTCCCTCTTCCCCCCTCCCATCTCCCTCAATTAGGTGACCTTCTTTACTCATCTGAGGTTTTCTCCATCTTTGTCTGGAGTCCCTCCTATGCCCTATTCTCCCTAGCTTCCACATATTAGGGAGAGCATCTTTTTCACTTTTTGTGACTGACTAATCTCACTTAGCATAACGTTCTCTAATTCCATCCATTTCCCTGCAAATGACGTAATTTTTCTTCTTGATGGCTGCATAAAATTCCATTGTGTACATATCCCATAGTTTTGTAATCCATTCATCTGTCGATGGACATCTTGGCTGGTTCCATAGTTTGGCAATTGTGAATTGTGCAGCTATAAACATAGATACCCATGCATTAGTCTGATCATTTTGTTTCCATTCTTTTGGGTAGATACCTAGAAGTGGTATTGCTGGGTTATAAGGTAGGTTCATTCCCAATATTCTGAGGATCCTCCACACTGTTTTCCAAAGTGGTTATACTAATTTGCAATCCCACCAACAGTATATTAGAGATCCTACTTCCCCACATCCTCACCAGCATTTGCTATTGTTTATGTTTTTAATGATTGCCATTCTAATTGGGGTTAAGTGAAATCTCAGGGTAGTTTTGATTTGCATCTCTCTGATTGCTAATGATGCTGAACATTTTTTTCATATACTTATTGGCCATTTGTATTTCTTTTGTGAAGTACTTATTTAGTTCACTTGCCCATTTTTTGATTGGGTTGTTTGTGTTTTTAGCGGTGAGTTTCTTGAGTTCTCTGTATATTCTAGATATTAGTCCTCTATCAGAGGAGTAGCTGGCGAAAATCTTCTCCCATTCTGTCAGCTCTCTGTTGAGGTTCTTGATAGTTTCCTTTGCTGTGCAGAAGCTCTTCAGTTTAATGTGATCTCACGTATTGATCCCATTTTTAACATCTTGTGCCTTTGGGGTCTTATTGAGGAAGTTTTTGCCTGTGCCTATGTGTTGAAAAGTTGGACCTATGCCCTCTTCAAGTAGCTGCAAGGACTCTGATCTAATTTCCAGGTCTTTGATCCATCTTGAATTGACTCTTGTACAGGGTGAGAAAGTGGGGTTTATTTCCATTTTTCTGCATGTGATTATCCAGTTTTGCCAACACCATTTGTTGAAGAGGCTAGCTTTTTTCCAGTGTATGTTTTTGGCTCCTTTGTCAAAAATCAATTGGCTGTAAGTGTGTGAATTTGTTTCTGAGTCTTCTATTCTGCTCCATTGATCTATGTGTCTGCTCTTGTGCCAATACCATGCTGTTTTTATTACTATGGCTCTGTAGTGATGCCTCCTGCATGGTTCTTGTTGCTAAGAACTACGTTGGATAATCTGGGCTTTTTGTTGTTCCAAATGAATTTAAGGACTGATTTTTCTTTATCTGTGAAGAATGACCTTGGTAATTGAATGGGTATTGCATTGAATCTGTAGATCACTTTTGGAAGAATGACCATTTTGATGATATTTATTCTGCCTATCCAAGAGCATGGTAGATCTTTACATCTTCTAAGATCTTCAATTTCTTTTTTTGATGTTTTGTAATTTCCCTTGTAGAGGTCTTTTACCTCCTTGGTTAGGTTTATTCCCAAGTATTTTATTGTTTTGGGGGATATCATGAGTGGAAATGTTTTCTGGATTTCTTTTTCAGTGGATTGATGGTTGGCATATAGAAAAGCTTCTGATTTTTTAAGATTGATTTTGTATCCAGACACTTTGCTGAATTTGTTGATCAGTTCTATGAGCCTTTTTGTTGAGTTTGTTGGGTCTTCTAAGTATAATATCATGTCATCTGCAAATAGAGATAGTTTCATTTCTTCTTTTCCTATTTGTACTCCTATGATTTCCTTCTCTTACCTTATTGCTCTGGCTAGAGTCTCTAGTACTATATTGAAAAGGAGTGGTGACAGTGGACATCCTTGTCTTGTTCCTGTTTTTAAGGGGAACTCTCATAGTTTTTCCCCATTCAACATGATGTTGGCTGTGGGCCTATTGTATATTGCCTTTATGATGTTGAGGTATGGTCCTTCTATTCCAATTCTCTGCAGTGTATTTATCATGAATGTGTGTTGGATTTTGTCAAATGCTTTTTCAGATACCAAGAGTGGGGATGCAGTAGAGAGCTCAAGACACCAAACTAATTCTCTTTTCATCACCATCTTCACTTTGAAACATAACAGACCAAGAACACAATTAGAAATATAAACGTATTTAATTAGATACTTATTAGTTGAATGGGGTGGATAGCATTAGCTATCCTAGTAAAACTGTCAATATCTACAGTTTCCAATTCCCAAATGGTACTACCTTTTCTCCAACACTACAATTAAGCTTTAGAGTTACTATAGCACACATTATAGTTTCTGTCTACTGTTCAAAGATAATTGGGCCATATAGAGAGCAATTGGGATATTTCCTTTACAAGGCAAACAAACGTTTACTATGATTTCTATTATCTTTGCTGCTTCTAAAACTGGGACCACTCACTGTTATCTTCAGCATGGTTCCCCACCATCTATCTCTTTTTTCTCCTTCCTTTTTTTAAATTTCTTTTTCTATTTCCCTCATGTTTTCAGAATCTTTTCTGTTTTTCTAGTTTTGTTTGAAGGAAACTAGAATCTATATCTTTTGGTATTTTTTCAATTTATCCAGAAAAACATTTAATAAGAATCCTACACTAGATACTTACAGCTTTTGCCCCTTTGCTTTATCAAACATATATCAAAGTCTATTTTTGCTAGATAATGGTGAAAGGTACAAAGCTGAGTGAGATTCTTCTTTGGACTCCCATTGCATTCTGTCTCAGCCCCTGCATGGTCCCGACTGCACTGTGAAATGGCTCTGGTATGCTTGTCTAATCTCTACTCTGCAGGCTGCAAACTCCTTAAAGAAAGGCCACTGATGTCATCCTCCAGAGTCCTTGGCGGGCACAGAGCTTCTCACATCAGAAGCATGCTCAGAAATTGTGTGGGAAAGAGAGGGATTGATTTCTATGAGCTTTCACTATGGAAAAGAGAATTCAACAAGACGATGCCCTTCCTTTGGAAGGACAGTCACAATCTATCATTGGTTATGTTCAAGTTTAGAAAAATCACCTAGTTAATTAGAAAATCAATTCTAGGCTCTGCTAACTTAGACAACTTAACTTCTCTAAAGAACAGCCTTTTCATATCTAAAATGAAGATGTCTACCTCCTAGAAATATAAAAAATAAATGTGAGATAATTTATGCAGGACATAGTATCTTTCACCTAGTAAATCTTCAAACAGTGTTGCTGAGTATTAAGATAAAAATTTCAGGTATGGTGCATGGTTCAGCATCATTAGTATTATCAGCTGTATTTGTTGCTAGATACTTATAATGCAGGATGGAATCTTTGATTAAAGGTTTATCTCTTTTCTATTGTGGACTTTACAGAAAGCCTCAGGTTCCAGAAGGTGGGCTTTACTGACAACTTTTTGGTTCCAAAAACATTTCTAGGAGTTTGAAAACCATATGAAGAGGAGACATTACACCTAATTTGCACCTAGTTTTTCCCTCTTTTCCAATGGAGACTCAATAGAAAAATCTACAGTGAAGTTAAATTAATATCAACAGAGAAGTGTATTGAGGGTGTTATAAGACTATTAAATGAGAGTATCAGTCACTTCAGCCTTTTGGAGATAACACAAGTTGATGTATTGACAACCAGATGAGCCAAGCTCCTAGTTAGTTCTGTAGTACTACACAACCTAATTGAACCACCTACATTAAAAGTTTCCACCTATCTGAGATGGGGATAATAATTATAATCCCCAAAAGGTTCATTGCTATGTTCAAATTAAATAATATATGTAAGATAGAGATGCTCAGTATTATTAGGATTCCCTTTGGAGAAAGTAGCAGAACATAAAGATTTACTACTGGATAGTGTATTAAGAATAGTTTACATACTCATTCATGTATCTAATACTTAATCAGATTCTAGAAAGATACAAATGAGGAACAGATGTAACCACTATGCTTTGAAATGAGTTACAGAGGACCAGTTTATGATTTTTCAACCAACTGTCCCAGAATTATACAAACAATAAAAAAAATTACCTTGTCTTAATTCTTCCATTCTCTCTCCATCTAAATTTGGAAATTCCATTAATTCTCTTTACATTAACTGCCTCACTAATGAGTTTAGCAACTGATGTACTATGTGGACCGTAAATATTTCATCTCAATTATCTACTAGGTTTGTTGGTTGAATTTATCATGTGTTAGTTTACTCATTTCTCTTATTCAATGCCTATTCTATATTTACTCATTTCTCTTATTCCATGCCTATTCTATATCTGAAGAGAAGACTGAGAGATGAGTGAACAGACTGCAGAGTCCCATGACGACAGAAACAAATCTAATGTTCACAGACTACGGGCAACTTCTACTGAGTCACATCCGAAGCAAAAAAAAATAAAACTTTCCAAATCAGTCGACTTGAATAAATTACACATTAAAGCCACTGAAAACTGAGGACTTTTGTGTAACCTATCCAATATTGGAATACATACATACACACGAAATGAATTTCATCAGAAACTATTGGCGATGTACTATTAATTTCTCTCAGTCAAGAAACACATGATCCTTTGCAAAGATAATGTGATCATTTAGAAAAAGATTATAGGTATTTCCATTCAGTATGTGGATATATATATATGCAGATGTGTGTGTGTGATTGCGTGTGTTTTGCAACATTGTTTGAAGGGGCACGAAAAAGTATGTTCTTAGATAATCTTAGCATGCATTAACTGACTTGCTAGTGAATGAACCAGGAGGATGACCATCTGGTCACCTTTTTCAACCATGTTCCCACTTTCTGAGGTATTGCAATGAGAAGTAACAGCTCGATCACCCTAGGGTCTCCATGCTATTCTTACAAACAAGCTTCTGAAATTAAAAATTTTTTCTCATGTGTTTAAAATTGAGATGAAAGAATCAAATATGAACCAAGTCACAGGTCTGATTTAGTACACACAGACCAGAAGATATTATGAAGATGAACATATGAAATGAGGAATGAGAATACAGAGGAAACAAAAAGATACAACGCCAGGGAGGGATATTTTAAAAATATACTTTGTTAGTTCCAGTAATAAGTTTGGCTGAAAAGAGGGAATTTTTTTTTTTTTTTTTTTTTTTGCGGACCGGGGATTGAACCCAGGGGCATTCTACTTCCGCGCTACGCCCCCAGCCCTATTTTTTATACTTTATTTTGAAACCGGGTCTCATGTAGTTGCAGAAGCCTCACTAAGTAGAGAGAGAGAGAGAGAGAGAGAGGGAGAGCAAGAGAGCTGAGGCTGGCCGCGAACCCGGATCCTCCGGTCTCCGCCTCCCAAAGTACTAGGATTACAAGCGTGCGCCACCACGCCCGGCTGAAAAGAGGGAATTTTTTAAAAGTATTAAACAAAAATAAATTTGGCCTGAACCAGCCTACATATTTGAAATTAAACACGGCCCAAAGTGTCCTCTGTCTACAGCGAACTACAACGTAGTGATGTGCAAACAGCCTAACCTAAGAGCACACACCTGTAACCAAGTGACTGAGCCTCAGCCAATCGCAGGATCACTTCAGCCATGGCAGGCTGCCAACTGATAAGAACAGGCCTGGGTAAGGCAAAGGCTACAACAGCCAATCAGATTGTTTCTGGGGGACACTCCCTTTTCTCTGACTGTAAATATAATCCATGTGGTGGTGGGCGGGGCACTCTGAACCTTCTGCACTTCTAGAGTCTTTTTCTTGCTCAAGTAAACTTTGTTAAATTTAACTGGTCTTAGTTTTTCTTTTATTATGTGATGATGTGAGTCACTATGACAGAACAAAAGGCCTGGTGCCAGTCTCAGCTGTGTCTGATGGCCTGTATGACCCTCCATAAAATCTCAATGGATCTTAGATTCCTGTCTTTAAAAATATAGAATTGGGGCCAAAGAACGCTTAAATAATCTCAGAGATGATTCTAACATCCTTTCCTATGTGCATATGTGCCTATGTCTGTAAATTCCTATTTGTGTGCCAACCTGGAGAGTAAATCAAGCTCAAACCTGGTTAGAATGGGTGGACCTGGGTGGGGGTTTCCAAGGCTTAAGGAAGGATGAGATAGAATGATGTACAAGAACTTCTTTGAGCATGACAAAGTGGTAGATGGTATAGAAGACTACAGCTACTGCTGTGATCCAACGGCAGACTCCAGAGGTCCAGGGAAGAGGTAAAAAGGAAGTCAAGGGGCACAGAAAGTACAAACCTGAGAGATCAGGGTGGGAGAAGAACAAGAGAAAAGTCCCAAGATGAGGATGGGGTGGCCCAAAGAAGTCAATGGCCAGTGTGTTCAGTGACATACAAATAAGAGTAAGGAGACACTGCAAGGATACTGTCCAGTCCGGGCGTTTAAAGACAAACCTCTATTTTAGAGAGTCAATCGCAGCAAACAAAAGCAGCAGAGAGCATCAAAGTCATCGACCTGCTCCCTTGCCCTCTTATATCCTCGTTAGTGGTCCTTAAAAATGGGGAAGAGGTTTAGTTGTAATAGCAGACTGTCAGCATCGCCACAATTCTAGTTCAACACTAAGCGCTCGGCATCCTCCTAAGAAACAGTTCTACCAAAAAAAAAAAAAAAAACAACAAAAAAGTAGAGACGCTAAGGAGGCAAAGCCAGCACCAATCTAAGCTCCAGGGCAGAGGGACCTTATGCTCTGGCCATCGCTCGCTCAGAGCTCGGAGGCCATGCGCCGTGAGTAGGTGTCAAGGACATGTGCCTCCCCTTTCTGTGTGTACTGGGGATTGAATCCAGGGGCTTTCTACCTCCAAGCTATACACCCAGCCCTTTTTATCTTGAAACAGGGTCTTTCTTACTTTTTTTTGTTTAGTATTTTTATATACTTTCATTGGTGCATTATAGTCTAACATCATAATGTAGTTGCTGAGGGCCTTGATAAGTTGCTGAGGCTGGCCTCAAACCTATGATCCTCCTGTGTCAGCCTCCCAAGTACTGGGATTACAGGCATGTGTCACCATGCCCGGCTATGAGAGGACCCTCTTCATTTGAGGCTGAGCAGGCAATAGGGTAACATGGGGCCTACATCAGGAGCTGAACAGTGGAGTTGGGGATGCTGGAGGCCATGGAGCCGAGGTCCAGGGATTCGGGACATTATGCCACATTCTGACGTGGAACTCAAAAGAGTCTGAGAATTCTAACTTTGAGTCTAACTCTTACTGGCATAAAAAGGTAGAATAATAAGACTTTTTTACTTTTATGCTTACCTTAACTTTTGATTTCTAAACAGTACTTTTTAACCTGTTTAAATAAAATTAACCCCACTCTCCTTTCTTTGTTTTCTCTTTTAAGTTAGATCAGGTTTCCAGTGAGTTCCCTGCAAGAATAATCTCTTGTGTGTGTGGTGGGGGTTTTTTTGGGGGGGGTGTTAAGGAAGAATGGTTTCACAGTATTTTTAACTCTATCATCAACTTTGGCATACCGGCAGTCCTTCATAGGTGATATCCATCGCGCTACTCAGTCTACTTCTGAATGCAATGATTGTTTCTGTTTTCCACATTTTGCAAAGAACAAGATGCTTGGTTTATGTTATGGCTCCACCTGATGAAGTTAACTAACCTATAGATTTTTCCACCATTTTTGTACTCATGGTTCTGATTTTAGTGTAGTCCTGATTTAGTATAATCCTAGATGATTATTTTAGTTATTTCTAAAGTGCCATTTCAGTTTCAACATCCTAATATATTTGATGGTCAATTTTACTACTCATTTGTAATGCTCCTCAACCATCTATTTAACTAAGACCACTCCTCTATCAATATCGTTAGCCTTTTTTTGGTTTCCAAAACCATGCCCACATGCACTCCTCTGAGACCACAGTAAAAATCATGGTCCTAGATCTGGACCTCATTAATCTACTCACTGAGTGATCTTGGATAAGTCATTTCCTCTGAGTTCCATACTCTTTCTCATCAAATGAGGACGTTAAAAACTTTCAATTTCAGGTGAAAAGAAACCCAAACTCAAAAAATAACAGTACATTTATGTGCATGTGTTGTGTGAGGAGGTGTGTGTGTGTGTGTGTGTGTGTGTGTGTGTGTGTGCTCAAGGAGAGAAAAGTTTTCTCACACACACACACACACACACCTACACACACACACACACGAAAAGAATTTCATCCGAAACTATTATTTATGTGCTACTAATTGTTCTCAGTCAAGGAATACACATGGCTGTGGGTATAGTTGAATCTATTACCAATCTTGGTTTCTTTCCATTTCTTGGCTCAGTTCTACTCCACATTGACATTATTGTCAGGCTCCAACTTGTGGCAAGATGGCCACTAGCCATTTACCCTTATATTCTCCCATATTTAACAAAATTCCAAGAGCCGTGGAACTACCCTTGAGACAATCATTAAGGCCAGGGAGAAAGAACATGCTCATTGCCCGGTTCTGAGCTCTATGTCCACCCCTTCACCTCAGAAGCCAGGGATTTAGTGAATTCTAAATCACATGTGTTGAGAGTAGGGGAGACGGGTCCCAAAATAAAACCTCAGAGGCTTTTGCCATAAAGAGTAAGCAATATTACCAAAAGACTATGATTGCTAATGTTACTTCTAGCTCCAGATTTGTATGACTCTAAAAAGATCCTTTTAAAAAACACTGAGAAATGAACATAAACTATTTTTATGTGGTATCTCTGAATATTGCTGAAATTAGTTTTCACTTAGAGGAGGAAAAGCTTTTAAAAGTATTGCCTTGTGGATGGTGAGTAGAGATAAGGTATGATATAATGGTTATCTAACAATCTAACACCAGGCAAACTCCAAAGCAAATATCTGCACCTTCTAGAACAAATATATCAGGTAAAGCCTTAAACAGGTGCTGGTGTTACGCTATAGACAGGCAAAACCCATGCTGTAACAAAGATATAAGGGATCATTTCCCCTAACTATTGAGAAAAAACTGCAGCAAAGCAAAAATTATGTGAAACTCTCCAACAGAAAATCACCAAAGGCTATCAGGGGTTCACCGTTTATTGAGGAGGAAATTAGGGTAATTAAAAGGAGAATTGAGGCTGGTATTTAAATAGGGAAACCAATTTTTTAAAAAGTGTTGAAAATTCAAAAGAGATACGTGTGACCCTAAAGAGAGAGACAGACGTACATACATCAATAAGCAAAGCCTCTGGTATTTGTATACTATCAGAGCATTTGCTGTCTGCAGCCTGTCCCTCCACTAGACCCCGATCCACAGGTCCTTCCCAGGGCTCAGGGACATAAAAGGGCTATTGGGCCTTGGAGCATGGTGAGTGTCTTTTTCAGAAGTCATGGCTATAAATATAGTCAGGAATGCATAGACTGGTTTCCCTGAAAGACAGTCATTGCTCCTAGTGTGTTATTATGCAGGCTTTTCTTCCTGAGTGTGGGTCAGACAGCATTTTTGTCACAGCTATTCTTAAAGTGGTTGACAGGTGGCCCATCAGCTGGCACAAGTACAGGAAAATGAGAGGGAAGTAGAAGGATAAAAAGGCAAGCTGTGGCCGGATGTGGTGGCGCACACTTGTAATCCCAGTACTTGGGAGGCTGAGACCGGAGGATCCGGGTTCCCGGCCAGCCTCAGCTACTTAGTGAGGCCCTCCACAACTTAGCGAGACTCTGTTTCAAAATAAAGAATAAAAAATAGGGCTGGGGGTGGAGCTTGGAAGTAGAATGCCCCTGGGTTCAATCCCCAGTGCCACAAAAAAAAAAAAAAAGGCAAGCTGTGTTTTTAGATGAATCCGTGTCATTCTCCATATTTTCTGGAAAACTCTGAACAGGTCCAGGGATGCTGTGCTCATCAATGTCATGCAGACGATGCCTTTGCTATGTTATAAGGCTTAAGAAGGGAGGGCAGGGAATCTGGAGGGTACCAACCTAGGACAGTCTCTGCCAATGACTCCTGGAAGTACCCCAGAAGAATTGCTTGATAGCAGAGGCTTGGTCCCCTCTGTTTTATCTAGAGATGGTGGCCTACACGCAGTGTGGTAGCTGAGCAAAAATATTAACATTGGAAAGTAACTTCTGGCAGGCACAGTGCTGCACACCTGTCATCCTAGTACATGGGAGACTGAAACAGGAGGATCTCAGGTTCAAGGCCAGAACATGGTAACTTAGCGAGACCCTATTTCAAAACAAAAAATTAAATAAGGCTGGGGTTGTAGCTTAAAGGCAGAACATCTCTAGGTTAGATCCCCAGTACCAAAAATAAAAATAAAAAAAGGAAGAAAAGAACAACTTCTAACAATGCTACAGGAACTTGAGTTATCATTAAAAAGTGTATTTAGGCTGGGTTTATTCCCACACAACCTTGCTGGTGGAAGATGTTTTTCAGAGTATAAGGACAACAATAAAGTCTATTGTACCTTTGTGGGGCGAGGAAGAGAAAGGCTCCTTAAAATCTGGAGACATAGCCAGGTGTGGTGGCGCACACTTGTAATCCCAGTACTTGGGAGGCCGAGACTGGAGGATCCGGGTTCGCGGCCAGCCTCAGCTACTTAGTGAGGCCCTCCGCAACTTAGTGAGACCCTGTTTCAAAATAAGGAATAAAAAAATAGGGCCGGGGGTGTAGCTCGGAGGTAGAATGCCCCTGGGTTCCATCCCCAGTACCACAAAAAAAAAAAAATGTGGAGACATGAGCCCATGTCTCATATAGGCTTGGGGTTAATGTCATTCTATCAGCCCATCCATAAAAGGGTAGCTAGACAATACTATCCTTGATTTGCTAACTTCTAGTGTAGAACTCTTTATATAAGACTGTTCCTGAAATTTGGTAGACCTTGCTTACTATCTGGCCTTCACGGGTGCGTGTGTGTGTGTGTGTGTGTGTGTGTGTGTGTGTGTGTGTGTGTTTGCACATTGAAGAGATTTTTAACTCCAGTATCTTTGTCATTAATGGTTATCCTGCACATCTATTAGATGTTCTGTTTATTCTCCAATTGAAACCAATACTGACTGTAATCTTTACTCTCTTTGTATAATGTCTGTTTCATACAAGTTTTAAAATTTTGTTGAAATACTACTGTTTATAATCTATTGTGGTTTTAATATTAAAACCTGAACTGTAGCATTAAATATTTACACTTCCATTTTTTTTACATTTTTTGTGGTTAATGTTGATAGAGGTTAATTTTTTCATTCATATTTTCTAATAACTAGCTTTTGGCTCTGCTAGTGTCCTCTAATTTCTCCTTTTGGATTTCAGCAGATTTTGGCCTTTAACTTTTCTATTTCCTTTCTTCTACTTACTTGGGGTGTACTCCATTTTTCTGCTTTCACATATTAATTATATAATCTCTGATGGGAAAAGTGCTATAGCACAAAAGCAACCATAAACAATAATAGGCAAATGGGCAAAACTGCTCCAACATTTATTTTTTTTTTTTACAAAAACAGGTAATGGACCAAATTTTGCAAGCAGGCAATAGCTTGCCAGCCCCTGTTCTAGACAACAGAAAAAGAGGAAAATTTCCACAAATGAATTAATAAGACTTATGCTATCTTAATACCCAAATAAAACAAGGTCAAGAAAGAAAAGGAAAGGCCAATGTTACTCATGAATACAGAAATTTAAAATCCCATGTATAACATTAACAAATTGAATATAGCAGTACAGAAAAATAATAATATGACATAACACAACAAGAATTGTTCCAGGAATTTAAGGGTTATCTAATATTATAAACCCTATTCATATATTCGGTATAATTTCTGTCAAAATTCTAGTATGTTTTTCTAGGAAACTTGAAAAGATCCTTAAACACACTGAGCAGGCCAAGTGTCCAAAATTGTCCTTAAGAAAAAGAATAAAGGATGATAATCTTTACAGATATCAACTTACTATGAAACTATACAAATTCAAGCAATGTGATATTGGCTCAGGAGCCCATGTACATATGGAAACTGGTACAAGACAGAGTGAGTATTTATAAATCAAATGGTGAAAAAAATACATTACTCAATAAATGGTACTGAAATTTTTGGCAGTCTACTTAGCAAAAGATAGTTAGCTCTCCAACTCATGCATAAAAATGAATTCTAAAGATGTCAATGAGAAGAAGACTGAGCAGAGGCCCCCGCATTCACCTGCTCCTCCACAAAGAAGAACTAAAACAAAAATGCAGAACTGCATATGGCGGCCAGTGACCACAGGAGAACACTGGAGTGCAACAGTGGAGAGCTTGTAAAATCCAGAAACCTGGAATGGCAGCATAGCAAGAGAAACAAAATATCCCAGCACCTGCCACCCCTGTTCCAAAGCCAGGGAAGGGGAAGTCTCTCCTCTGCAGGGTAAAGGTGAAAGAGAGAGTCCTAGCAAACTCCATCAGGGCAGATACTGGCAATTCTAGCTATTAGAAAGTTGTCACCCTGCAGATGCATGGACTAAATAGATAACAGGCCTGAAATCTGCACAGTAGTCTGGTGTTTGAAAAGGAATTTATTTCATCTCCCAGTGAACCCTCAGAGTGCTGTAGCTGGGAGCTAGCTTGAGAGGGAACCTCTTGTGTGAATTTATACTGTTTTTTTGGGGGGAGGGGGTCAGAACTCCCTGCATATTTGCATCTCTAGAATCCTACAGACATTCCACTGCACTGGCTCAGTGGGTGCAGACTTGGCTCTGCACTGACTCTGACATAGACCACTGAGAGTGCTACATAGTGGGGAACTAGTATGTGACACAGAAGAGAGCAGAAGGTTCTACCCACAAGGACCAGGGATCGGAACCCTGCCCTCAGAGACTGGGGACCCAGACCAGTCACACGTGGTTTCATGTGGATGCCAGGACTGAGGGCTATTGCCCACATAGTTCCACTACCCCACCCCCAGCACCAATCTTGGGTGCCTGTCACCAGCAGGGTGAAGAAACAACTGAGTATCTACTGCTCCTCCACTCACAGAAGAATACTGAAGTAGATTCCAGCAATACTGGCCTGGCCCCTGATGTAGCCCCTCCCCTAAGTTATATAGCCTTAAGAAGGTCTACAGAGGAATTTTGCTTTGTGGCAAAAGCCATATTCCCCTCTCCCTCCTTCCTATGAGCATCTCAGCTGAGAGGGATTTTACCCGACTCCAGCCATAACCCACTCCCACTCAATCTCTGAAGGGTACTACACAAGCATGCACAGCTGGGGGAGGGCACTGAGGTTCTGTTCTTCAGTGGGCATGTCCATAGCAGCAGCAGAGAGGAATAGCATAACTTTCCTAACTCCAGGAACCCCACACTGGTCACCCCCACACCTTGTCTAAGCCTGTACTCCTGATAGATGGGGTGTGAGTGCCACAGAGGGGGAACTGTGATTCCTGCCCCTACTACTCCCTGTGAAGCACCTGGGCCTGTATGTGTCCAGACAGAGGACCAGTGCTTCAGGCTCCTTATCACTATTGCTGCTGCCAATACCAGAGACCCTTTCAACTAATAGAGCCAATGTCAACAGTGTCTGAGGAAATCCACATCCACAATAAGGGCCACCACTCCCATTATAAGAGTAAATACACAGTGTGAACACACTGCTATCTATGCCACACCTCACTGAACTACTGTGATGTCTCCACTTTAGTGCAACATGCAAAGACATGCAAAGATATGCAAAGTGGGTCTTTCCAACTCCAATACAAAATATGCTATGCCTAAACTCACTAAGTATACCCAAAAATGCTACATGGAGATTACAGTACAGTAAACATCTGGAAATAAACTCAACATTGTATTACAATCCAATATCCCAAGACACATCTTCAGAAGAAAGCACTTACTCCAAAGGCTGACTCATAAAAGTGGTTAATATATCCATCTCACCAGATACACAAATATCAATATAGAAATATAAGAAATATGCAAAATAAAGTAACATTACACCTAAAGCTTATAACTCTCTAGCAACAGATACGGAAGTGGATGAAACGACTAATAAAAAATCAAAAGAATTATTTTTAAAAGCTCAATGAGATCCAAGAGAATACAGATAAAGAGTTAAATGAAAATAGAAAGACAATGCAGGCTATGAATAAGAAATTCAAAAAAGAGGTAAAGATTTTGAAGAAGAATTTACCAGCAATTTTAGAAATGAAGAGCTCTATAAGTCAGATAAAAAATTCAGTTGAAAATTTCAACAACAGACTAAATCAAGTGGAGGAAAAACTGATCAGAGTGTGAAGACAGGTCTTTTAAAATAACACATCCAGACAGAAGTAAAGAAAGAAGAATAAAGCCAGCATTCAAGGACACCATTAAAAGATCAAATGTCCACTTCGTTGGCATAGCTGAAGGGAAGAAAGGTTAAGGGCATAAAATACCTGTTCAATAAAATAATAGCAGAAAACTTCTCTAATTCTGGGAAAGGCATGGACATTATTGTACAGGATGCCTACAGAACCCCAAATAGACATGACCAGAAAATATCTTCACACCACAATATATTATAGTATAACTGTCAAAAATATAAAACAAAGGATTTTAAAATCTGTAAGAAAAAAAGCACCAAGAATCATTTAAGAGCAACCCTAATTTTCTAGATTCTAAGCAGAAACCCTGTAGGCCAGGAGGGCATGGAATGATGCATTTCAAGTCCTCAAAGAAAATAGCTACCAACCAAGATGAGGCTATATGCAGAATCAAAGGATAAATAGAGACTGTCCAAGATAAATAAAAACTAAGGGAACTTATGACCAACAGATCAGGCTTACAAAAGATGCTTCAGGTATTCCTATACCAGGAAGTGGAATAAAAATAATTATCATCATGATATTATATGAAAATATAAACCCCACTGGAAGAGATACACAAATAATTATCAATATAGTAACTATCAAACTAAGAAAAGTAAATAAGAAAAAGAATATCCAAAACAACAAGAATAAAATCAACAAAATGACAGGAAATGCATGTACCTTTCATTAATAACTCTGAATGTAAATGGTCTTAATTCCCCAGTGAAAAGATACAAGCTGGCTGAGGAGATTTAAAAACAAGACCCAACAACATGCTGCCTATGAGAAACTCATTTCACCAGAAAGAATAAATGCACACTGGAAGTGAAAGTATGAAAAAGATATTCCAAGCAAATGGAATCTGAAAACAAACAAGAGTAACTATACTTATATCTGATAAAATAGGCTTTAAGGCATAAACAATAAGAAGTGACCTTCTGGTCACCATATATTGATCAAGGGAGCAACTCATCAAGAAGATATAACAATTATAAATTTATATGCATCTAAATAATGGAGAACCCAATTTTATAAAATAAACACTGTTAGACTTAAAGGGAGAGAGATGTTCCAATAGGATAATAGTTGTGGACTTCAATACTTCACTTTTATCAATGGTAGACCATCCAAACGAAAAATGAACAAAGAAACATCAGAGTTAAACTACACTGTAAATAAAATGGACTTAACAGAATTTATAAAACATTTCATTCGACAACTACATAATATATATTCTCTTTATCAGCACATGAAACGTTCTCTAAAATAAATCCAAACAAAATTTTAATTGAAATCATATCCTATATCTTTTCTGATGAAAATGGAATGGAACCATAAATAAAGAGAAAAACTATAGAAATTATAGCAATAGATGGAAACTAAATGATATACTTTTACAGTGAGTCATAGAGGAAGTCAAAAGGGAAATTTAAAAACTCCTTGAAAGCCAGGAGTGGTGGTGCATGCCTGTAATCCTAGTACCTGGGAGACTGAGACAGGAGGATTGCAGGCAGGTTTGACGACAGCTTCAGCAATGTAGTGAGACCCTCAAAAAACTAGTGAGACCGTGTTTCAAAACAAAAAATAAAAAGGCTGGGAGTGTAGCTTAGAGGTAGAATGCCCCTGGATTCACTCCCCAGAGTGAAACTGGAGATTGAACCCTATCTCCTCCCTGTACAAAAATCAAATCAAAATGAATAAAAATCTCTAATGTAAGACCTGAAACTCCTAGAGAAAAACATCGGGGAAACATTTCAAGATATTGGTAAATGCAATGATTTTCTTGCTAGGTCTCGGAAAGCACAAGAAACGAAAGAAAAAATGACTAATGGAATTATATCAACCTCAAAAGCTTCTGCACAGCAAAGAAACAACCAACAGAGTGAAGAGAAAACATATGGAATGAGAAAAAAATCTTTGGCAGCTATTCATCTGACAGAGGCTAATATCCAGAATATACAAAGAACTCAAATAACATAATAACAACAATTAAAGCAATCCAATTTAAAAATGGCGAATTCTCTGAATATGTATTTCTTGAAAGAAAAATACAAATGGCCAATAAATATATGGAAAAAAGTTCAATATCTTTAAACATCAAGGAAATTAAAATTAATATTACACGGAGATTCCATCTGACCCCAGTCACAATAGCTATCATCAAAAACAGATAAACAAAATAAAAATGTTGGTGGGTGTGGAGATAAAGAAACCTTTATACACTGTTGGTGGGAATGTAAATTAGTACCACAATGGAAAATGTCTTGGCAGGTGGTTTTCACTTAATTTATGAGTTATTTATGGTTAGTATTTAAGCTAAAGTTTTTACATGTTATTCTAAACAATTTACAGTGAATTTATATAGATGTCCAAATGGATGACTGGATAGATGGATAGATGAAGGGCTGATGGGTAGGTTAACAGATACATTGAAAGTAGTAGAAAGATGTTAGATGGCACAATGGACAGCTAAATTCCACAGTTTCTGGTTCCTGTTGATTCTGGAAGGAAGGAATTAGAACACTGGGCCCATTCTTTGTTTCTCTCCCAGACACTGAAAAAAAGAGGGTAAATGGACCAATATTCCTATAATCATGTTGATGACTGTATCCCTGGTAGACTAATAATATTTGCTAGAAGGGGGGGTGCTAGTATATGACATTCTCTTAGCAGGAAGTTTCTGGATTAGGAAAAGCAAAATAATGTCCCACTCCAAAATATGCATACCTTAACTCTCCAAAATATGTGAAGGTCAGTTTTACTTTGACAGAGAAGCATTCCACGATCCCTTTCTTACCTCAGGCCTATATGTACACTCCATTCTCCTCCAAAATATAGTCAGTCCCTAAAGAACTTCACCATGGTGACCTCCTACAGTAAATTATGCAGTTTTGATATATTGACATCATGTTAATTGGAACCAGCCTGCTCTTGTAAGATAGATACATGTCAGAGGATTGGCAGCAAACCTTCATCAGGGAGCAGCCACATCAGTGAAGTTTTCTGGTGTGCAATGGCCTGGGGACTTCCCTTGGAAGTAAATACAGATCATTTTAACTTCTACCTTCTATCACTAAGAAAAAGGTGTGGCACTTAATAGGGCTTTTAGTTTCGGGAGGTGATACAGACTTGGACTTTGGAAAACTGCTCTGACATGAATCAAGTGACTAAAGACTACCTTTTTTTTTTGGTAGAGTCTAATTCATAGAAAGTTCTACAGTGGATCAAGCTGTGGTGCAAGCAGCTCTTGGGTTGTATGGTCCAGCAGATATGAGTATCTTAAAGATCTTTGTGGTTGATGTCTGCCAAGCAAAATAGGAGAGCTGCAGTACAAACACCTGGGATTCTTATAGCAGATGTCTGCTCACCATTTGAAAAAGAGCTCCTCAGGAGCTAGAAGACCCCAACAGAGACTCTGCTCAAGCACTAGAAATACTGACTGCACAGTTGAGCTGCTCATTATAAGCTTCATGTTATCTGATGTACTGAGTCATAAAATCAGCAGCCCTTTTTGATATAATCGAACTGACATGTTTGTGAGTGCGCTTGAACGGGTCCAAAGGGCAAGAACAAATTCCATGATCAAGTATCTCGAACTCTTAGACAACCTATTTAAGTTGCAATACCTTTGACCAGTCCATATCTATGACATCATAGGAGTTTCTCTTTGGATTTGTCTTTTGTGCCCAAGACTGACAAAGAATAGATAACAAAACAAAAGAGAGTATTAGCCAAAATGTTAAGAAGGTCAATGAGCACCAAGATTCTTTTGTCTGGACTAATAGTTTCCTACTTGACCCCTGCTTTCAGCTTTTGTTTCCCAATAGTTGATTTGCATATCAGGAGTGACCTTCTTTATTATCATTATTATTATTACCATCATCATCATCATCATCATCATGGTACTGGGGATTGAACCTAGGGGTTTTCTACCTCTGAGCTACACACCCAGCCCTTTTTATTTTCATTATTTTATTTTGAAACAGGATCTCACTAAGTTGCTAAGGCTGGCCTTGAACCTGCAATACTCATCTCAACCTCCCAAGTGCTGGGATTACTGGTGTGTGCCACCATGCACAGCTGGGAGTAACCTTCTTAAAATGCAGATTATGTTGCTCCCCTTCTCACCAGCCTCAATGACTGCCCCTCACCAAGATCTGCATCATCTGGGCATGACTAGCTGCAAGGCCTCCTCTCCCTTTCCTCCTCCTCCTCCTCCTTCCCTCTTCTCTTTCCCTGCTTCCCTCTTCCTCCTCCTCCTCCTCTCCTCCAGAGCAACCTGCCTTCTTCCTAGTCTTTGAATGTCTTATTGCTTTGCTTAGAACTATATCTTCCAATCCTTCATGGCTGTTCCCTTGCTTGATTTAAGTCTCAACTGATGTCTGCTTTCTCAGTGAGGTCTACGTTGACCACCACCCAACCTCTGTCCTTACACTCTGCCGTAGCCTTCTTCAGTGCTATTTCTCAGTACTACCCATTCTGTATTATTTAATATCTGTCTCATTCACAAGAGAAGGCAATGCCTTTGCCCTTCAAGTTGCTGTACCAGCACCCAGAACAGTGTCAGGACAGTCTCTGGGACATGGTTGTGACTCATTTAACGCATTTTGAGTGAATGCATGAACCAACAAACACCGGTCTGTGGTGACTTCGGCAGCATCATCCATACTCTCTTCTTTAAGAACTCCTCCTTCCACGTATGTTTTGCACTGAACACAGGGACTGAAACCTCTATAATTCTGAAAATATAAAATTATAAAGTGAATGTGCTCCCTATGACTATTAACACAATTCAAAAGAACTTAACTAATGATCTCTCTCCCTTCTCACCCTTGCTTCCCAGTCCAAGATAACAAATGTTAACACTGGTGTGTTTGATTCTGTGCCTTTTTTTCATGAAAATACTAAGATACAATAATTTTTATTTGCCTTTATAAAAATAGGATCAAACTACATATGTTTACTATATTTTTCTCACTCAGGGAATACAAAATAAAACAAAGCCTTTGAGCAATTGGATGAGGATCATACAAATATTAATATTTCTGTAAATTCACTACAAGATCTCCCAGTGGCTTCCATCTGGGGAATAAAACTCTCTCCACATAATGTATTATTTGCTAGAAATGTTTGCAAATTGAAACCTCGGCTGCCATCTGTGGCCACAGAAAGCAGAGGGCAGAGAGCACATAAGCCAAGTCTAATCATGAAAACTGAGGTGAGCAGTGGCCATCAACAAGAGCCCAGGAGCAAAGCACACTGGGAATGGATCCTGGTTCCACCGACTGGCTCCAGCTTGCCGAGCATGGATGTCAGCGGGTGCTGCTTAGTGACTGGCGACTACACACAGGCCAGGTTTCTGCCACAGCTGCTGTTGACACCACCTGACTGTATATTTCAAAACCAGCTCTCCCCTGCCTCGTGCAGCCACAGCCCAGACCCCTGACTCAAAGCACAGGCTGACATGGAAGAAACACACCCTCTGAGATGAGTTCATCTCATAATCAATGAGATGAGCTCATTACATAATCAATTTCCCAATTTAAGCCTGCAGCTTTAAGTCCCAGTAGAGAACTGCGCATAGTTGGGCTCCATATGTTTACTCCAATTGGCACCATAGCTTCATCTTTTATTGTACCATTTTTCTCATATCCTATTAGTGGAGGAATGAAGAAAATTCAAGGTACAAAGGTATCTGAAGTTTTAGGAGTCTGAACACACCAAGTTTTGTTCTTGTTTTTAATTTTCTTGGCACTGAGGATCAAACCCAGGGCCATTCGATCTCTGAGCTACACCCCCAGACCTTTTTATAAAAAAACATTATTTTGAAACAGAGTCTTGCTCAGGAGGATTGTAGGTTCTAGGCCAGCCTCAACAATTTAGCAAGATCCTCAGCAACTTAGTGAGACACTATTTCAAAATAAAAAATAAAGTTGGGCTGGGGGTGTAGCTCAGAGGTAGAATGCCCCCCCTGGGTTCAATCCCAAGTACAAAAGAAAGAGAGAGAGAGAGAGAAGAAAAAAGGAAGGAAGGAAGGAAGGAAGGAAGGAAGGAAGGAAGGAAGGAAGGGGAAAAGATTTAGGAAAATAAAAAAACAGGGTCTTGCTAAGTTGTTGAGGCTGGCCTCAAACCTGCCATTCTCCTGTTTCAGCCTCCCAAGTACTGGGATTACAGAGACGTGCCATTGCACCCAGTTTGAACACACCAAGTTTGAAGTTTTATGGTTCTCAGGTCATATCACTAAGTACATATGAGACATCACATCTTCTCTGTCTGATCTGGCATTTGATAAAGACCTTTTGGTGAGTATACTCCACACTCGTCCCTAACCCACAGGAACCCCTTGAAGAACAGCCCCTCCAGATGGCTAGGGAAAGGCCCAAGCTATATTTGCACAGATTAATAAATCTGAGATTATATTGAAGGAGTCATTTTATGTTGTTTGGTACTGGGGATTGAACACAGGGGCATTCTTTCTCTGAGCTATACTCCCAGGCCCTTTTTTAATTATTTAGTTTTGAAACAGGGTCTCACTAAGTTTCTGAGGCTGGCCTAGAAGCTGTGGTCCTACTGTCTCAGCCTCCCAAGTACTAGGATTACAGGCATGCACCACCATACCCAGCTTCATATTGGCTTCATTTTAAAGAATCCAAACTAGACCTTTCTATTATTTCCATCAAACCTGTCTTATTAACCTAGAGCCAGGCTAACACAATGTCTACTAATCAAGGACCAATTAATTACACTAATGTAATTACTTACATGAATAATTAATGAGGTTCTGATAAACATGGAGGAATTCTTTATGACAATTTAAAAATGTGATAGGCATCCATAGTTACTGAAAGATATCTTCAGACTTATAACAACTGAAAAAACGAAAAGCTTACTGAGCTGTAAATGTAAATCACGACCCTGTTTTTGTAAAATTTTATTTCTATATCTTTGGGTATGTAGTTGTGTGTGTACATTTACACAGAAAGACATCTGAAGCCGGGCACAGTGGCACATGCCTATAATCCCAGTACTTGGAAGACTGAGACAGGAGGATCGCAGGTTCAAGGACAACCTCAGCAATTTGGTGAGACCCTTAGCAATTTAGCAGGAAACTTAGCAACTTAGCGAGATCCTATTTCAAAAATAAAAACTTTCAAAAAGGGTCGGTATGTTGCTCAGAGGTAGAATGCCCCTGGAGGAAGAAAGGAAATTTTGAAGGCTGTCCAAAAATTCATTTATTCATTCATTCATTCATCCAACATTCTCTATTCCTGACATTTTTCTAGGTGCTGGAGATAAGAACAGAGAACAAAGCCAGTCACTTTCTTCATGGAGTTAAGTTTTATAATAATAAGAAAATAAAAACAAAGAATGTACGCATATCAGATAGTGATAGATAGGTGGTTTGGTGAAAAATAAAGTCAAGTATACTGGTATACTACATTGTACCTTGTTGTCACCTTGCTACGGCCAGGAACTATGTTTACTAGAATTCCTTTCCCTATGCAGTTTCAGGTTACAGTTGCCCCAAAAAAAGGAACATGTGACATCAGGAAGCAGAAATCAAGCAGTAGCCAGGCTCTCTGAAGGCCATGGCTGTCAGTGTCAGATGGTGTCTACATGCGTGAGGCTTCAGCTACAGTTCATCTCCCCACTGTCAGCCCCAAGCAGTCAGGAGCCATCCGTCAGGGCTTCAGAAGAATTCTCCTAGAGGTCCTCTTCTACATGTCCCTGGGCCATTCCCTCTCTACCCTCTTAACTGACCATTTTACACAGCCACCCTTCCTCAAGCCTTTAACTCTCCTACTTCCCTACCCCTCATTCCCATTCACTGACGTATTCCTGATAAGGTAGAATAGAAGAAATAAAATTTTAGGTAGAAAGAAGACAAGACAAGAAGGGAAGGAGTAAATCTAATGTCCTAAGCTTGCCTTGCAGGCTTGACATGCCAAAAAGAAGCAAGACCCATATCTTTAAAAAACACAATGGGCTAACCTCACATTCGAAATTCCTGAGGAGATGAGTTTCAGAAGAGAAAGAACTTCACCTTCCACCAGAACTCCAAAAGATCACACCTGTTGTTACACTCAGCTGGCCACCCCCTGGCCAGCAGACTCCTTGTCTCCATCCATCTCTCCACTCCAGGGAGGGAATCAACATCTTCTGCCCACGGAAAAACTTCAAAGAAAGGAGGCATTTTCCCCGCTGAGTACTTATAACCAACCCCCTCCCCATTTTCTAGTGCCTATAAAAAGAGACTGTAAGAATTCGGGGAGGCTGCTCTCACATCTTGAGGTGGCCCGCGTTTCCCTGAACGTGTTTCCCTTTTCCTTGAATTAAACCTGTCTTTTCTCTGACTGGCACATGTTGAAATTCTTTTCTACACAGACCCAAGGACCCCGGGGACCCTGAGGTGAGTTTCTTCTTCCCAGGCCTGGGAACTCCTTAGGACTCTCCACAGAGCTATTGAGCTCACCCTGACATTCCCACAACTACATCTACTAACTAAAAGATCATTTGCATCCATATGTTCTGCCTTCTTTGCTGTGGCAGAGGCTGGTCGAAGTTCATTAATTCTCCTTTTCCTTCCTGAAAACACAAGACGTCTGCATTTTCCAGCCTTCCTTGTGATTGGGTTAGGGCATTAGTAGTAGCCAAAGGGATGTGAGGGAAATTAGTAGAAGCCATACACCTGGCCCCTCAAATCTCCCTTAAGAGTCTTGGCTTACTCCTTATTATACCCATATGACTGGGTGTAAAGGATTCCAGTATGAGAAATCCACACCACACAAGAAGTGCTTGTTCTAGGACCACCAGTTGGAGGGTTGCTGCCCAGGAAAGCAGTATGAACTGATCCGGACTGTGATGTGAAGTTCACATAGACTGTTGACTATGTTACACCATCTAGTAAGCATTACTGACTAGTCTTCCTCTAATCTCAGCCCAGCTCTTCCAGCTGCATACCAGATCTTATTTTCCTTTGCCTATTCAGAGCAAAGCTCCAAAGACTGCCCATCTATCTTTTATATCATCAATTTCTCCATCTCTACTGGATCAGTCCCAGCGTATCAATCTCCTGTAATATTTCCCATCTTTAAAAACAACAAACACAGCCAGGAGTGGTGACGCACACCTACAATCCCAGAATTTAGGAGGCTGAGGCAGGAAGATCAGATTTGAGGCCAGCCTCGGCAACTTAGCAAGACCCTCAGCAACTTAGGGAGAGCCTGTTTCAAAATAAAAAATAAAATAGGGCTGGGAGTGTAGCTCGGAGATAGAATACTACTTGGTTCAATCCCTAGTACTGAGGCAGGGCAGAGGACCTAGGAACAGGAAGGGTGTAAAGAGGCCATCGGTATAAAGAACAAAAACAGGGAAGGTTAATAAGATATAAATGTAACAATGACCAGGCAAGGACTAGGAAAATCAAAATGGGCTGCATTCTGAGGATGGGGGTAGGTGAGCGGACAAGTAGAGCCCGGAGATTAGAGCCCACCAGCCCATGAGATAGCGAATCAAGTTAAGGATGGAAACTGGGCAAAAACATTGAGCCCCCAAGACGCAATTCTGACCACTCACGAAAGAACAGATAGGGGGCTACAGGAAAGTATAAAAGTTCACCTCCCAAGAACTCCAATGATTACTCTCTTTCAGGGACCCCACCCCCCGTGTGGGGGGAGTTGTTTTTCTCTTCTATCTTTCCTTGACTTAAAATTAAGTTTCATATTTTTATACCCTTCATTAATCCTTGGACTTCATCGAAATCCACTGGACAAGAACCTAAGGAGAGGAGACACCCTGTATCATTTTGGTGCCCCAGATGGGACTATGAGGGAGGGGAACCAGTGAAGAAACAATTTGGTTATAGTTCCACAGTAAATAAAATAATAAAATAAAATAAAATAATAAAATAAAATAATAAAATAAAATAATAAAATAAAATAAAATAATAAAATAAAATAAAATGAAGAAGAACTAGGAAAGGCACATGCTCGTTACTCCCCCCAATGGTGGATTCCTGGTTCATAGTGTGGAGCAGGTGACTGTCACTGTCTCTTCCTCCTTTAGTCAGCAGCACATTCTCTTTACCTGGTTCCCCCCTTTCTCTACCCCTCCATTAAGCCCATGTGTATTATGATGCATATTTATGTTTATTTCATAAACAGATGGTTTCAAGCAACTCACATCTAATGAATTTCAAATAAATCAATTCAATATCTCTCCTTGGGTTGACCCTCTAACTAGGGGTTTTAACCCTCTAACTCTAGCTTCTAAAAAAGAAAAACACTTTTTTACTTCCTGGCTTAATTTTAAAAACCTAATGAGAAAGCATTTTCTGTGCAGAAACAAATTGATTCCTTCGCCTTTCCATTTCAGTAATGGACGTTGGCTGCTTTTGTATACACACGTAATTCACCAAGGCACCTCTTTGGGGAGAATTCTTAAACTGCCTGCCAGTCCTGGAATCAAGCTTTTCTGCTGCATTTGGACAGGAATGGGGCTTTGGTCCTTTTCCTCAGTGTTTTACTTCAGGGTGAGCAGAGCCCAGGGCACAGTGGTTTGAATGGTTACTGTAGAAATTCTGAAGAATGTCAGCCTGTCACGGTTCCCACTTGTTATTCAGCCAGAAGTCTATTTGCTGTCAGCCTTTGGGGAACAGAACAGCTTGTGGACAAAACAAGTCAGACAATACCCTGCTACCCTGGAGGATCCTGCTGACAGCAGTGACTCTGGGCCATACCAAATGTCACCCCAAAGGGAACAAACAAGAACCAGCAGAGTAGAGGTGGCAGCAGTCCCTACTTCCCCGAAGCTCTTTTTACACGAGATTATCAGCTAAAACTTCAGATTAATAAAAAAAAAGCCCATAAGGTAGTAAGGCTACAATGCTTGTCACTACCTGGAAATTAATTCACTTTAATTTAAACTCAGAATAGAGAGTTTAATTAGAACCATGGAACCTTACCTGTTATGCTTTTCAGGGCAAGAAATTGTAACTTCGCCACATGTATGTGTCTAGCAGGGATGATTAGGCCCAATTGCAGGGAGCAGACGGTCTCCCAAGAAACACGAGAGGAAGATGCCCGCTGGCTCCGGTCTCCTTATTAAAGGGAGTTAATCAATTCCAATTCAGTCAATCAACAGGTACGAATTGAACACCTGCCGCGCGCCTGACATGAGGATTTGGAAGAAACAAAGCTTTGAATTGGATTTGAATCGGAAGCGGCTGGGGCATCTTTATTTCAACACCAGCAGCTGCAGGAGAGAGGAGCAAACAGACCTGATGTGTCTCCTCTCAGACTTTAATGGAATATATTTATACAGTAGGAGAAGGAAGAAAGGAAAGGAAAAATGAGTGGGGTAGGTCATTTTTGGCTTGAGTTCAGGATGGCATGTATGGCTCATGAAAATATACTATTTTTCTAATGAGTACATTTTATTCTTTCATTAAGTCTTTATAAAATGTACAAACTTCTGGATTTAAGACAAGCATTAAGGTTAAGGGTCTACACTTTCTAGTTAAGGCAGGCCCTGTTGCTATAATAAAACAATTTGACCATAAAAGTCTTCTTTGCATTGAATGTCAGGAAAACATCATGGAGAAAGTCTCTAATTTATAAGAAAGGAAAAATTTCATTTTATCTAAGCCCTCCTCAGGCTAATGCATCAATTAATATGATTCTGGGCTTAACTCACTAAGTCTAAAATACATTTTTTTTGTGATACTGGGGATTGAACCCAGGGGCATTCTACCTCTGAGCTACACCCCCAGCCTGATTTTTTATTCTTTATTTGGAAACAGGGTGTCACTAAGTTGTGGAGGGCCTCACTAAGTAGCTGAGGCTGGCCGTGAACCCCGATCCTCTGGTCTCAGCCTCCCAAGTACTGGGATTACAAGCGTACGCCACCATGCCTAGCCTGTAAAATACTTTGTAATCATCACCATTATTATCAGAGGACATAAAGGTACCTTAAAGCACAACACCTGAAAACACAAAATTGATTTTAGCTTCAGGTGATCTTTTCCTTTGCAAACTTCAATACCCATAACTCCCTTCTACTCAGAGCTAAATAAGAAAAACTTAACACTAAAAAATAAATAAATATAATAAAATAACCCAATCAAAAAATGGGCAATTGAACTGACTAGACACTTCTCCAAAGAAGAAATGCAAAAGGCCAATCAATAGATGAAACATGCTCAACAGCGTTTGTAATCAGGGTCATTCAAATCAAAACTACACTGAGATGACATCTAACACCAGTTAGAAGGGTAATCATCACGAGCAAAAAATAATAACAAATGCTGGCAAGGATGTGGAGAAGCAGGAACACTTACACCGTGAAATTAGTATAGCCACTGTGGAGATCAGTACGGAGGTCCCTCAAAAGACTAAGAATGGAGACACCATAAGACCCAGCTATACCACTCCTCAGGATCTTTCCAGAACAATTAAAGTCAGAATACTATAGTGATACATGCATATCCATGTTTATAGCGGCACAATTCACAATAGCCAAATTATGGAACCAATCTGTATGTCTGTCAACAGATGAATAGGTGACCAAAATGTGGTATATATACACAATAGAATTTTACTCAGTCATAAAGAACAACAAAAGTATGTCATTTGCAGGGAAATGAATGGAACTAGAGAATATTATGCTTTGTGAGATCAGCCAGTCTCAGAAAGTCAAGGGTCCAATATTTGCTCTCATATGTGGAATCTAGAGATAAAATAGGAATCAAGGGGAGGGAGGGAGGAGAAATGGAAGAACTTATTAAAGAAACAGTTCAAATTATGCTGCGCCCACATATGAAGTTGTCACTACCAATCTACCTGTTATGTATAGGGAGAGGTGGGTACCGGGGTGGGACCTGAAGGGAATCACACCATGACCTGGGTGCATGTCTGTTTATATGATTAGAATCTCACTAGGATGTATAATTACAATGCACCAATACAAGTATAAACAAAGAATATGTACTTCTGGATCAGTTCAAAATATTGCTTTCGTGTAACTGCAAGAGAGAAAGAGAAAGACTCGTTATAGAATTTCACCTCACAGTTCTCTTCTCAAAGAAAAGATACACCCTTTTGATTCCACAGGTTCCGATTCTGTATCTTGAACAATACAGAAGTTCAGGGCACTTTGCCTCAAGAAGTTCCTGAGAAAAAACGATAGACAATGAGAAGTCCATTAAAGGTTTTTGTCATGGGGAAACATATGCTAATTCTGAGGGGTCCTTGGCTTCCATGATGAATAAGAATTTCAACACGTGCCATCAGAAAAAGGCAAAGGTTTTAATTAACTTAAAAGGTGGGGATACAGGTTGGGGGTTAACTAAGAAAGGCGTGGATACAGGTTGGGGGTCATCTAAGAAAGGGAAAGCGAGTCTCCCTGCGCACGTCCATCCATCCAGGTGAGCAAGAGAGCGTCTGCGTGCTTTCGCGGTTCTTTATAGGAGGGGGTAGGTAGGGTCGCACAGCAGAGGGCAGGACTTCCTCTTAGTCCTGTTTCCCTGGGAACAGATAGGCAGTGGGAGTCTGGCCTTTGTCCTCCTCACCCACCCCATTTACATTAAGCATCTCAGGTGTGGAGAGGAGCCATTGTGATTAAGGGTATGGATTCATTAAGGCTTCTGCCTGACTGAACGCACCCTATAGGGTGGAGTTAGATTATGAACTTTCAAAATTTTAAATCTCTATTTTCCCAATGTCTCCTTTCTGCCTAATATTTCTATCTTTTCTATTCTACCTCATCAGTTTTAACTGTGAAGCCCCGAGTTCAACCGGAAATTGGTTATAAGAGGATTTTAGTGTGGCCGCAGGAGCTGGAGAAAATGGAATTTGAGCTCTCTCATCTTAGCTGCTTTATTTGGTTTCCTGGCTTCCTTCCACTTTCCAGGTGAGCCTGTTCACTGACAGAATCTCTTTTTAGCAACTGAAAGTTGCGAGGAGGAAGGAGATGGGAGACGGCTCAAGGCAGAGGGTCTCCAAGAAAGGTTGGAGCCCATGTCCACTTACAGACTTGAAGTTTATATAGGTTGTTTAAGGAGAACTTCTCTGGGGCAGGAGTGGTGGCGGTAGCTAGTCATTGCTAGAGGAGCTGTTAAGGGGAGTTAGTTGGGTTGTTAGAGCTGAGTTAAGCAGGGAGTTTTCTGTAAGCAGAGGAACATAATCAACAAGGAGCTAGTCAGACACGTCTTAGACAAGACAATGGGGACATTTCGGTAAGCAGGGGGATGAGTGTATTTGAGTTAGACTTGGGACTTTTCTGGTCAGCAAAGAGGCCTGCAAAATGACACATCTTCACAAGATGGGTCACCTTAGTTTGAGATTCTAGCAGTAACTTCTTCCCCCAAAACAGAGGCATGAGTTTCCTGATTATTGTTTAAGAACCCAACAAAGTTCTTTTTATCCTTTAAAGCCCATCTCTTTGATGAGGTTCCCATCCTTCTACTGACTCTGAATCCCTATTGTTTGGGCACAATAACTTTGGTTTACATTAGCAATAATAAAATAAAGTCTGCATGTTAAAAACTTAGAGATAACTGCTTCCAAGTCAGCAAAGGGCAAAAAGGGAGGTTGGGGAAGGGATACAGAACACTTGATCGATTCAGCCAGAAAAAAAAAAAAAATGGAAAAGAGAAGCAAATGTGTGACAAAGGAAGAGGATGACTGAACAAGAAGAGACAATATTGTCATTTACAAATAATATGATAGGCTAAGTAGGAAATACAAGAGAATCTGAATATAAGAAAATCATGCACTAGCTACAGTTGGCAACTACCTATAATTCCAACAACTGGGTAGGCTGAGGCAGGAGGATCTCAACTTCAAGCCAGTCCCAGCAATTTAACAAAACCCCATCTCAAAATAAAAAGTAAAAGTCCAAAGGGTATAGGTCAGTGGTGTAAAGCACCCTTGGGTTCAATCCCCAGTACCAAAAAAGGAAGAAAGAAAGAGGAGAAAGAAAGAAAGAAAGAGAGAGAGAGAGAGAGAGAGAGAAGAAGAGAGAGAGAGAGAGAGAAGAAAGAAAGAAAGAAAGAAAAAGAAAGAAAGAAAATCATGTATTCCATTAACATTAATTTTTTGAAAGTAAGAACAAGGCTCAACAAAGGTGCTGAATTCAAGATCAATTAAAGTTAAACAATAACTTATTAGTAAGAAAAGAGAAAAAGAAAAAATGATTGACAATAGAATCAACAAGTCTTAGGAAATTAAAAATAAACCCAGCAAAGCATGCAAAAACCTTAACTAAGAGATTTACAAAAGCATACTGAAAAGCACAAACAAAAACATGAATAAAGAAGTATACCTTGAACCAGCAACCACTCGGTACCCCTCCTCAGAGGAAACCAATGCCCCTTTTTCCAGAGTGTTCTCTGCCTAGACAAGACTAGATATTCAGATATTCCTTGAAAAATGTGTCTCATCATTTTAAAAAGGTATATAAAATTCTATAATGTATGGTAATTTAATCAGTTCTACTTGATGGATGTTTATTTCTAGAGTTTTTTCTTCTGCAAGTAATTCTACCATAAATATCTCTATGAAATCAGCCATGTCCATCAGTTCTAGTTCATTTGTAAGTCAAATTTCTAGAAGTCAAATTACTGTGTCAGAGAAAAAGGGGAAGAAGGCTGGGAGGAGGAGGGTTTCGTTTTAGAGACTACCATCTGGAGTTTTCCCCAAAATGTTCTCACCTAGTATTCCCATCTAACAGGACAATCAGGGATTTTCCAGGGATGGTAGGGAAGGAAGAAAAATGGGGCAACTGACTTCAGAGGACTTCACGCAAAAAGAACGTGGTGAGACAATATAGGTTCAAAGATCAGATGTTTTTGTTGTTTTTGTTTTTGTTTTGCGGTACCGGGGATTGAACCCAGGGGCGTTCTACCTCCGTGCTACACCCCCAGCCCTATTTTTTATACTTTATTTTGAAACCGGGTCTCACGAAGTTGTGGAGGGCCTCACTAAGGAGAGAGAGAGAGAGAGCTGAGGCTGGCCGTGAACTCGGATCCTCCGGTCTCCGCCTCCCAAAGTATTGGGATTACAAGCGTGCGCCACCATGCCTGGCCAGATCAGATGTTTTCACAGACTCTTCCAGCAAGCCAAAATAGCAAGACGGAAAAAGCAGATGCAAACTTAAGTCCTCTAAATTTTGATGGAAACGGGGTAATAACTCTACTTTGTGAAAGTCATGCTAACTTCACTACTATTTGTTATTTAGCTCACCCCGTCTGCTTCCATGTAGTTACTAGCAGCAAAAACCCTTTGAAAGGCTGTGTGCTGACTTGAAAGACAGGGGAGAGATGGGAGAGTTGGGGGGGGGGCGGCATTGGGCTCAGTGAACCAGGAGCCCAGGAGAAGGACGAGGCGGGGATGGAGGAGTGGAGCTGAGCTTCAGGCCTGCAGAACAGAGACTGACCAGTGGGGAGCTGCTCTGAGCGAGGAGGCCAGCCACTCAACTGTGTAGACCAGTAGTGATTAAAAACTCCCACATGCCTGATGCTACTCCAAGTATAAGGGCACAGCAGGGAACAAGGCAGACAAAACCTCCCATTCACGGAGGCAATATTCTGGGCTTCGGAACCTGGGGTGGAGAAAACAGAAGATTAATGAGTGAGTTATATAATCTGTTAAATAATCATAAGAGCTTGGGAGGAAATAAAGCAAACAAGCAAAAAAAAAAAAAAAGATAGGAAATAATTAGGAAGAGGGTGATAATTGTAGATGGGTGTCCAGGGATGGCCTCACTGAAAAACTGTTGAGTAACAGACCAGAAGGAAGCAAGTGGGTGGGATGTGTGATTATCTGGGTGTATAATATCAAGGCCCAGAAAATCAAAAGTATCAAGTTGCGGAGCCAGTGGGGCTAGGCACGTCCTCCTCTTTTCCCTGGAAGAATTGGAACCGGAGCCCTAATGCAGTCTGCTGCTGTATCTGTATCAATTCAGTCACAGGTCTGAGGCCCCTGTAAATTCTGTAAATCTTGCTGATTCTTCTCTAAACTTAACAAGCTCACAAGGCCTGATCTTTGATGATTTATACACTGACAACTTATTAAATGTTTCTCTTCTTTCCCCCACATACAATGTTTTGTAGCAAGCACACTTCCCCCCAAAGTACAAGTCACCCAAATTCTCCACTGGGGTAGGCCATTGGCAAATCACTATTTAAATGATCCTGAGGCAACAAATGTCTCCTTGAAGCAGTTAGTGTCTAAATTTGGAATGTCCCCCAAAGTCTCATGTGTACACAGGAAGGACTTTTAGACAACGATTTGATCATGAGCACTCTGACCTCATCCGTGGCTTCATCCGTTTGATGGGGTCAGTTCATTGGTGGTTGAATGGACTTCTGGGAGGTGGGACCTAGTTGGAGGAAGGAGGTCACTTGGGGTGTGCCCCGGAAGGTTTATCTTCTCCCTCACGGCTTCACGTAGTGTAAAGGCAGAAGGATCAAGGGCATGGTAAATACCAAGAAGGTTGTAATAGAAAGAAATTGAACATAGAGACCCTGGCCAGTAGACTAAGCACATAAGACTCTAATGACAATACATGGATTGACCACAGCAGAATATGTTCTGCTTTGAATTCCAAGTGCTTAGAGTTGAGTCAATCACATAGTCTATAGCATTTTGTCATCATAAGTGAGGTTCCTTAATTCTTCTTGTTCTCATAAAATATATTGCCTTTACATATGAAGTTTTACTTACATAAAAGGTGTCACTTTATTTGCTACTTTTGCATGCATAAACATGCTGTTGTAATTCAAACATGTTGCTGTATGTATGCCTGTTCGATTTTTGTGTGTATGTGGTACTAGGGATTGTACCGAGGGGCATTCCATCTTTGAGTTACATCCTCAGCCCTTTTTTTAGTTTTTATTTTGAAACCAGGTTTTGTTAAGTTGCTGAGGGTCTCACTAAGTTGCTGACACTGGCCTGGAACCAGTGTTCCTCCTGTCTCAGCCTCCCTCATACTGGGATTATAGATGTTCAGCCACCACACCCAGCACCTGTTCAAAGACTTTTAGTGATACACCATATGCGTGTGCCCACCACATTTTGCCTATCCACTCAGCCAGTAACAGATTGCCAGACTGCCTGCAACTCCCCACCATCACATACTACATAGCAGTGTGTACCCTACTACACGTTCCCCTCTGCATTACAATGAAGAGTGAAATTCCAGGGTCATGGGCTAAAATAGCAGGTAATTCAACTATAGGCAGAAATAGGAAGTGAAGAAAAGTGCTACTTTAGTAACTATTATGGACAAACTGGAAAAATTAACCGATGATTTTAGAAATTCCACACCGGCCAACCCAGCAGGATGAGCGAGAGCATGAGCCACCTGGATGTACAAAGAAGCCAGGAGGAGAGAGGAACAACTGGTGGAACATGAGGGAAAAAAATGACTAAGATTGCTGTGCGCGCTGGTGTGCGTCTTCCCCCGTAGTCCTAATCCCAATTCCAGGTCCTGCCTGGGCCTCTTCCCCGATCCCGCTTTCTCAGAGACCATCACTCTCTGAGCGCAAGGGCCAGGATTGCATGGCTAGAGCTCAGGCCTGTGGACAGGATGTCCACAGGCTTTCACAGGCAAGTCGATTTCAGGACAGGCTTAGGCGCGGAAGGATAAAGAGGAGCTAAGGGTCAGAGGTTGGAGGGGCTGTGAAAGCCTGGCCTCCCAGCTGCAGAACCCCCTGAGAAAGTTACAAGAGTAACACTGGAGGGGAGCACTGGTGATACAGTCTGAAATAAGAGGTAATTTGCCTGGGACTGCGGAGGTGAATAGAAATCCTGAAGTTACAGTCCTAGGGACCTTTGCAAGGTGGGCGGATGACAGGGCAAGAATGAACAGATGAGCCAGCAGCTGAGCCTTGGGAAGGGTAAGGGAGTCTCTGCCCCCAGAAAGAGGAAGAAGAGAGAGTCAGGGGTCCGGGAGTGAGCATGAGCTAGCCCACAAGGGAAGAACTCCCTGCCCCTCCGCTCCTCCTGCCCCAACCCAGTGGCCACCGCCAGGGAGTCATCATGGGAAAAGTCATGGTCTTTGGCAAATATTAAATTAATCTGAATTTACAATATTCACAGTTGTTATGAACTGTTGCTCTACATGTAGTTTTACACATTTCACTATAAAAGCATACTTGCCATTCTAGAAACAAATTATATATGTATATATGCATATATGTGTATATATATGTATATATGTATATATGCATATATGTGTATATATATGTATATATGCATATATGTGTATATATATGTATATATGCATATATGTGTGTATATATATGTATATATGTATATAAATATGTATATATGTATATATATGTGCATATGTGTGTGTGTGTGTGTGTATGTATTTATATACTAGGAATTTAACCCAGGGTGTTCTGTCTCCAAGCTATACCCCAGCCCTTTTGAGTTTGCATTTTGAAACAATCTTGCTAAGGTGCTGGGGGTCTGACTAAATTGCTGAGGCTGGCCTGGAACCTGAGATCCTCCTGTCTCAGCCTCCCAATTACTGGGATTACCAGTGTGCACCACCATGCCCAGCACAAATAATATATTTATTTACTGTTTGTTCATGTGATTTTTAACTCTTTAGCATTTAGACATGAGATACATAGGCAAATGGATGCTGTATACTGCACATGTCCATTCTCATCTGTGAGAAATCAACTCAGCCTGGGCCAGGACCTGGGCTTCACTGGTGTCATTTTACTGATCCATGTAGCGACTTTCTGAGATTGGCAAGACACGTAGATGAACTGAAGACCAAAGAGCGCATATGCTCGGTCAGGATCACGTAGCTAATAAGCCAGGACCTGGCACACCAACGAAATTCTCTCCAACCTCGGGCGTTTTCCTTCCCACTAGATTCTGCCTCAAATTAATACAATGAAGAGATATGGGGGTATGTGGCAGCTGGGTTGCTCTCTGATTTTTTTTTCATCGAAAGTCGGGAAAAGGAAATCAACAACTCCCTCCCAGGCTAAATACAGTGTCTCCTTAAAGAGACCCAGACTCTGTGAGCTTGTCTTTCCAAGGCTCTACATAATGGGCGCTAGATGAGTCCCAGAGTCTCAAGGCACGCCATTGAAGACACAGTTTGGCTTCTGGACAGACTAACAGGTATTCTTGCAGTGCAACAAATCAAGCAAGAAACTCCTAACTACAATACACAGTGAAAGAAAAGGACCTACTGGAAGGTGATAACGCTTTGAACTCATGTGTGTGAGAAAGAAAATCACTGTATGCATGTTATCTCCCTATCACTTTGAACTACATAATGATGTGAGATGACAATGCACCAGTAAAAGTATTTAAAAATAATTAAATAAATATGTTTTATATGATGAAAACAACAAAAACAAAAGAAATTGAGTAAGAATTTCCAGTTGTTTCAGGAAAAGTAGGATAGAAAACCACCAGCTAAAACCAAGTTTGAGATTCATATTTTTACACAAATCACTAATAGATATGAGATCTGTTAGGAGATTTATTCTTTGTATTTACAAAGTAGCTCCTACTTTTAGACCCACTAAAAGGGTACCTGTCAAAGAAACTGGCATTTTTCCCTATCCGTTTATCTTTCTAAATCACATATTTGATCATGTTACTCTGCTACTTTAAAAAACCTCAGTGAGCCGGGCGTGGTGGCGCACGCTTGTAATCCCAGTACTTTGGGAGGCGGAGACCAGAGGATCTGGGTTCGCGGCCAGCCTCAGCTCTCTCACTCTCTCTCTCTCTCTCTCTCTCTCTCTCTCCTTAGTGAGGCCCTCCGCAACTTCCTGAGACCCGGTTTCAAAATAAAGTATAAAAAATAGGGCCGGGGGCGTACCGCGGAGGTAGACCGCCCCTGCGTTCAATCCCCGATACCGCAAAAAAAAAAAAAAACACCTCAGTGACTCCAACTGCTTGTTCAATTCTCTAGCATGACATTCAAGGCCTATTAATATTTTAATAAAGCCAATTATTTTACTTCAGTGCTCGCCACTCCCTTCATGTACTGTCATTTAAAATATACCAAGATGCATCCATTTCCCAAACAGACCTTACCATTCTCTACCCCTGTGTTTGCTTATGCAGACCCCCCTGTCTTCTTCACTATGCTTATTGAAATTTGATTTGTTCTTCAAGAGCCATTCAGAGTAACCTCTACCCCCAAACCTTCCCAACTATACCCTAGACAAGTGAGTTCCAAACTTTTGTAATATACACATTATTTTAAAAGAAAAGATCTACTATAGAATTGTCTACTTTTACTTTTCCAAATAGGATCAGATATTTTATGATATATAGGACACACATTTTGTAATATATAGCACAAGTCAGAACCAAAAACAAGAAGGAAGACTATCGTCTCAGAATAAATGACAGATTTTTCAATTCCATGAACCTGATTCTATAAAAAGTCACACATTTGTTTTTACTTTTCTTATTTTTATACAGGCAAAAAACAGCCATGGATAAGCATTTAGGAATCACTGTCCTAGACTACAGGTGGAACCGATTTTTCTGCCAATGGTCTTCCAGTGCTCTGTACTACATGAAAATATAATTATTTTACTGAACCTCTCCTCCCCTTTTCACTTATTTTTGAATTTTTGAGAAAAGGGAGTGCTTTTTCTGCATTTCTGCATCTGGGGCTTAACACATGTTCAATAAATGCCTGTTAAATTAACGTGATACAAATGATTCGCTGTATAGAAGGAATGCTGAGGCAGACTTGCCCCACGTGCAAATGGTCTTTATCCCAGTAAGAGATCATAGTTCCATTTCTGTGTTCTTCATCATTAATAGTTCCTGCACCATCAAATACTACCTGTCAAGATCCTTCCTACACAAGGCTCTGAGGACAACATACCTGTAAAGTTCCTCCCCCTTCATCATCATTCGTTGAACCCATACTCTTCCTTCCTATGTAGCCTGCAAAGGATTTTACAGTTTTAGAATTTCATTTTCTCTTTGAAGTCAGCTGTAAATTAGGATGCTTTAGGTTACAAAATTACTTTAACTTCATAATTATTTTACATAATTACATAATTATTTTAACTTCAGTGCTTGCCACTCCCTTCATGTACTGTCATTTAAAATATACCAAGATGCATGCCATTTCCCAAACAGACCTTACCATTCTATACCCCTATGTTTGCTTATGCAGAGCAACCTAAAGCTAACCTGACTCAAACCGGGTTAGACAAAAAAAGGAGTTTATTGGCTCATATAACTAAAACATTTCTTCAGGTAAAGATGCTCTCAGCAGATCCAAGATGTCACCTTGAATGGCATCTCTTTCTATCCTGCTACTCTGCAGTCAGTATGGTTTTCTTCCTCCAGGGCTGGTCTCTCTTTTGGTCCTGAGAAAGATAGTTATCAGCAGCTCTTATCCCACTCCAACCCAAGGCAGCCACATTATTCTTTTTGAACAAAGTGAAATTTAAAGATCTCTTCTAGAAAAAGATGGATGATGATAAAGGAGCTGTTTCAGGAGCTGACCCAGAAAGTAATGATTAATTATATTCTTGTAGGCTGAACTGTCCAAAGTACTAGAGGGTACCATCTTTCTTCCAGCTTCTAAAGAGGTCAAGAGACTCTCTGCCTGTGGCAGTGAGATATGACTGGAAGGTTACTTGCTGGATCCTTCTACAGAAGCTATAATTCATTGCCTCCAAGAGGAACTCTCCAACAGAGCACATTTGAGGGACTGAGTAAGAGCAGTCCTTCCAGCTAAATGGGTAGATTTTTAGAAGTTGTTTTCATGGACGTCTGCTTTTACCTGAAGAATTTAGATCTGCTGCCCTAGATTAGACTACATCTCCCTGGTGAATAGTTAGAATGGGATATCACGATCTAAGAAATGACTGAGATTTATAATCTTAAAGGCATAGAAAGACTCAGATTTTATTTGTCCTGCAATTTGTGGTTAATTAAGATATTAACTTCAGCTCAACATTTCATTACCCTTGAGGCAAACTCATGCAATAAAGAGCCCCAATGAATCACATTGTCCTGTCAGCACGCCCATTGGATAGCTGCCAACTCCAACACACACACACACACACACACACACACACACACACACACACACACACGTGTGCGCGCTCTGAGCTTGACCATGTGACACTTTTTCCTTCCATTTGTTTTTCTCTTTTCACCTTTTGGGAGCCAAATATTAAAGCTAGGATATACAAAAATGATATTATTTTCAGATTAGAAGATGATTGCCTGCCCAGAGAAAGGTGCAGATTTGGCAAAGACCTAAGTCTTAGGCTTGTCCTTGACATGGATACAGCCTACATAATGGAAATAAAAAATAACAAGAACAGCAAGGTCTAGGAGAGGAATCTGGTTTCCTGAATTACGACATTATTAGATTCAAATGCCCAGTTTTCGATAACAACAACAAAAGTCATACAAAGAAATAGAAAAGTATGGAATATTCAAAGGAAAAAATCAACAAAAACTGTTTTTGAAAAAAGACCCAGTGGTAGATCACCTAGGTAAAGACTTTTAAAACAACTGCCTTAGTCCATTTCTGTTATTATAACAGAATACCAGAGGCTACATAATTTATAAATAAAAGGAGTTTATTTAGTATATGATTCTGGAGGCTGGGAAATCCAGGGACATAGTAGCAGGGTGTGGCAAGAGGCTCCAGGTTGTCTCTTAGCATGACAGAAGGAGAAGGGGTGGGTAAGTGCTTTCAAAAGGGAAAGGGCAAAGGGCAGAATCACTTCAATAACAGCCTGCTGTCATGATAACTAACCCATTCCCACAGTAACAACATTAACCCATTCATGAGGGCTCCACCCTCATGACCCAATCACCTCTCACTAGGTCCCACTTCCAGACACCACAGCATTAGAGATCAAGCTTGCAACACATGAACGTGGTGGATACATGCAGACCATAGTAACAACTATCTTAGGGGTGCTTAAAGGACTAAAGGTAGATGGGTAATATCAAGAAAATGAGACATGAACAAACTAGAAATATTAGTAAAGAGATAGAAAATTTAAAATGAAACCAAGAAGAAATTCTGGAGATGAAAAGTACCATAACTGAAATTTAAAAAATTCACCAGAGGGATTCAAAGGCAGATTTGATCAGGGAGAAGAAAGAATTAGCTGACTTGAAGATAGGACAGTGGAAATATCAGGTGTGAAGAATGGAAAGAAAAAAGATTGAAGAAGCCAGTAGTGGTAGTACATGCTTGTAATCCCAGTACTTGGGAGGCTGAGACAGGAGGATCACAGGTTCAAGACCAGCCTTGGCAAATTTACAAGACCCTGTTTCAACATAAAATATAAAATAAAATTGGGCTGGGGGTGTAGCTCAGAGGTAGAATGCCCCTGGGTTCAATCCTCAGTAACACACACACACACTCGAAGAATAGTGAAAAGATATCGGAAAACATCAAGCCAACTAACATATGTCATGAGTATCTCAGAAGTAGAAGAAAGAAAAAAATGAGCAGAAAGAATATTTGAAGAAATAATGGCTGAAATTTTCCCAAATTTGAAGAAAGATATAAATATAAATATTCAAGAAATTTACAGAACTCCAAGTGGAATGAATTCAAAGAGATATACACTGAGATATTATAATCAAATTATGAAAAATCAAAGAGAGACTACTAAAGATAACGAGAGAAGTGTCTCTTCACATACAAGGGATACTCGACAAGACAATTAGAAGATTTATCATTAGAAGCTTTGCAGCTAAAATGCAGGGGACCAACATATTCGAAGTGCTAAAAATGAGGGGGCAGTGCTTATCAACCAAAAATCCTATATTTGGCAAAAATGTCCTTCACAAGTGAGGGAAAATTTGAGACATTCTTACACAGACCAAAACTGAAGAAGTTTGTTACCACTAGACCGGGCCTGAAAGAAATGTTCAAGGACGTTCTGCAGGTGAAATGAAAGGACACTAAAAAGTAACTTGAAATCACACCAAATTAATAATAATAAAAATCAAAAACTCGATAAAGGTAAATTTGTGAACAATTATTAAAGCTAGTATTACTGTAGCCATGGTTTGTAATTTGACTTTTTGTTTTCTACATGGTTTAAGAAATTGATACATTTTTGAAAAATAATTACTAGTCCGAAAGCTAGTATTATTGTAAATTTGATTTGTAAGCCCACATTTTACTTTTCACATCATTTAACAAATTAATGCATTTTTTAAAAGTATTAGTTTGTGCTTTGGAACACACAATGTATAAGTATTTAATTTTGTGACACGAACAACTGAGAAGGGGGGAGACAAAGCTGTTGAAGAGCAGCGTTTTTGTGTGCTATTGAAATTAAACTAGTACAAATTCAAATCATAGCGTTTTAACTGCATGATGTTAAGTGAACTCTCCATAGTAACTACAAAGAAAAATAGCTACAGAGCACACAAAAAAAGAAAGTGAGAAAGGATTTAAACATTTCATTACAAAAAGCCAAGCTAACACAAAAAAAATCATAGTAATGAAGGAAAAAATCTATAAGGCATATAGAAAACCAACAACAAAATGACAGTCTTTCCTTATCAATAATTACTTGAAACACAAATGCATTAAGCTCTACATCCAAAAGACAGAGATGAGCAGAATGGATAAAATAAAGGATCCATCCAACTATATGCTACCTACAAGAGACTCACTTTAGATCCAAAGACAAATAGATTGAAAGTGAAAATATGAAAAAAGATATTCCATGCCAATAGTAACCAAAGGCAAGCAGTGTGGATATATTGTATCAGATGAAATGGGCCTTAAATCAAAAAGATTTTAAGACACAGAGAAGGACATTATAGATAGCAAAAAGTTCAATACAGGAAGTAGATATAATAATTATTAACATTTACCTAATAACAGACCATCAAAATATATAAAATAA
This sequence comes from Glis glis, assembly GCA_004027185.1. Lineage (NCBI taxonomy): Eukaryota > Metazoa > Chordata > Mammalia > Rodentia > Gliridae > Glis > Glis glis. Next base: position 40,203 of record PVJS01012586.1, read on the forward strand.
AAACAGGCAAAACTACAGGAAGAAATGGGCAGTTTTATAATAATCAGTAGAGACTTCAGTACTCTACTTTGAATAGATAGAATTTCCAGGCTGAAGACACATAAGGCAATAGAGAATCTAACACATCCACCCAACTAGATCTAACAGACACGCCACCCAACAATGTACCATATACATTCAAGTACACTGAGACTGTGTCAGTGTAGACTATGTGTTAGACCACGAATGAAGCCTCAATAAATTTAAAACAATGGATAGCATACAAATTATCTTCTCTAACCATAGCAGGATGAAGTTCAAAACCAGTAACAGAAAGAAAATTGGAAAAATCCAAAAATTTGCGGAAGCTAAGCAATACTGTCAGGACAGTCTTTTCAAGAAATATCTCAGAGAGATACTTATAGACCTATATGTACCCATAATAATCCACAGTAGCTAAAATGTGGAAGCAATTGACATGTCCACAGACAGATGGATGGATAAGTAAAATGTGGTACATTCATAAAATGGAATATTATTCAGCCTTAAAAAGGAAAGAAGCCGGGTGTGGTGGTGCATACTTGTAATCCCAGTACTTGGGAGGCTGAGACAGGAGGATTGTGGGTTTGTGGCCAGCCTCAGCCACTTAGCAAGAGATTCAGCAACCCTGTTTCAAAATAAAAAGTAAAAAAAGGCTAGGGGTGTAGCTGAAGGTAGAATAATGCCCCTGGGTTTGATCCCCAGTACCAAAAAACAGTCCCTCCTCTCAATACTGTTATGACAGCAATTAAATTTCAACCTGACTTTTGGAGGGGATGTTCAAATCATGGCATGGTCACAAAAACACAAATGCCATTGGATTCCACTTATACTAGGTATTTAACAGTAGTGAAAACAAAGCAACAGGTACTAGAATGGTGGTTTCTAGGGGTGAGAGAGGGGCAAATGGGGAGTTCTTGTTTCATGACTATAAGAGTTTCAGTTTTATAAGATGAAGAATTATAGACATAAATGGTGGTGATGGCTACACAACAACCTTTATGAAAGTATTTAATAGCACTGAACCAAAGCCGAGCATGGTGGTGCATGCTTGTAATCCCAGTACTTGGGAGGCTGAGACAGGAGGATCACATGTTCACTTAAGCTACTTAGTGAGGCCCTCTGCAACTTAGTGAGACCCTATTTCCAAATAAAAAATAAAATAACATGTGGCTGGGGGTGTAGCCCAGAGGTAGAAGGCCCCTGGGTTCCATCCCCAGTACCACAAAAATAAAAAATATATATATCAAATAATTATGATCTCAGCCCCTGCAGATACTTTGAGAGTAAAGGGTTTCAGTGGTCTGGACCATTTTCAATGCTCAAGTATCTGATAGGATGCCAAGTGTGCCAGCCTCGGTGGTTATGCAACATAGGAAGGCAATTCCTCCCTCTCCCAGATCACATATCCATACTTGCTGTTAACTTCTAATTTGTCTTAAGCACAGAGCCTGAATCAGTTTCCACAAATAACCATCCTCCTTCCAGTTCTCTATTCAGTCCTCTGTTCTCCATCTTACGCTTCTCCTTCATTTAAATTTCTTTTAATGATAATTTCACCCAACCTTAACTTCAGCCCTACCTCTACAGCCTATTTGTTCTAATTATTCCTACTCCTTCTGCATTGTAATGACTTACTAAAATTCCATTTTAGAATTACAAGGCAAGTATATGATAATATATGCCTCTGATCTCAAAGAGGCTTGCGCAAAGAATACATAAAAAAGTTAAGAGGCTGTGTATTTTACAACAAGATTTATTTAAGAATATGACTAAGTTTTCTTAGGAATATTATTAATAAAAATTGACATTCAGATTAGCCTTAAATCTATCTTTCAGAAAGACTTCCAAAAACAATGATTATACAATATTTTGAATTTTAAGGACAAAGAAGTAATATTAGCTCCAGAAAAACAAAAGACAGTTAATTGCTCCAATGAGACTCTTAGAAAGAAACTGAGGGGTCATGACTCTTAAAAAATTGAGGGGTCCTAATCATTTGAATTTCATGGCAGTTCTATTTCTCATTAAGCAAGACTCATGATAAGCATAAAGTGAAAAAAAATATACTGTTTCACCCACCAGATAGACAATAAACAAAGAAGTGAAAAGAAATCCTTACTGTTTCTGAACTTAGAAATAAGAAAATGAGCCGGGCATGGTGGTGCACGCTTGTAATCCCAGTACTTTGGGAGGCAGAGACCGGAGGATCTGGGTTCGCGGCCAGCCTCAGCTCTCTCCCTCTCTCCCTGTCTCTGTCTCTCTCTCTCTCTCCTTAGTGAGGCCCTCCGCAACTTCGTGAGACCCGGTTTCAAAATAAAGTATAAAAAATAGGGCCGGGGGCGTAGCGCGGAGGTAGAACGCCCCTGCATTCAATCCCTGGTACCGCAAAAAAAAAAAAAAAAAAGAAATAAGAAAATGAGCCTGTCATGGCGGCACATAACTGTAATCCCAGCACCATGAGAAGCTAAGGAAAGAGGATCAAAAGTTCAAAGCCAACTTGTGCAACTTAGTGAGACCCTGTCTCAAAGTAAAAAATAAAAAGGGCTGGGACATCGCTCAGTGGTAGAGCCCTCCTGGGTTCAATCACCAGTACTGCAAAAAAGAAAAGAAAAGAAATTAGAAAATGATGTGCACACAGCTCCCCTCCTGGAGGGCAGCCTTGAATTATCTCTCTACTATGCTAAGAAGAAACCAGCATCTAAGGGGATGGCAGCAGGAAAGCGGAGGTCCCCGGCCCGTCACCCTACACATGCAGAGGAGGAGAAACAGCAAACATATACCCTACACACTCAGCTATCGGTACTGGGAAACATCCAAGTAGGAAAAGGCCCAAGGATGCTCAGAGATGTGTCTATTTATTCACTTAGAAATGTTTATTGATAATTTTGTATACATATGTCACCACCATGGTAGGCAGGGCAGGAGCAGAAAGATATTTCAGATTGAGACTCTGCCCTCTACAACTTTCTAGTCAAATAAGACAAAAGTATGATAAAATGACAAGTATAAGTTCCACACGAGTCATACAGACAAAGAGTTAAACATATTAGATAGAGAGAAACATCTCGGACATGATTCTGTTTAAAGAAATAAAGAAAGCCGGGCGTGGTGGTGCATGCTTGTAATCCCAGTACTTGGGAGGCGGAGACCAGAGGATCCAGGTTCACACCCAGCCTCAGCTACTTAGTGAGGCCCTCCGCAACTTCGTGAGACCCGGTTTCAAAATAAAGGATAAAAAATAGGGCTGGGGATGTAGCTCGGAGGTAGAATGCCCCTGGGTTCAATTCCTGGTAGAAAGAAAGAAAGAAAGAAAGAAAGAAAGAAAGAAAGGAAGGAAGGAAGGAAGGAAGGAAGGAAGGAAGGAAGG
>PVJS01012587.1:0-23385 GCA_004027185.1 Glis glis
CAAAAAAAAAAAAAAAAAAAAAAAAAAAAATCATGGGCCCATGTTATTGCAAAAAGAAAAAAGAAGGAGGAAAAGTTATTATATGAAAAAGAATACAGAGGGAATGGCAGAATTAGAAAATTACCATTTTGCCGGGCGTGGTGGTGCACGCTTGTAATCGCAGTACTTGGGAGGCAGAGACTGGAGGATCCCAGTTCGGGGCCAGCCTCAGCTACTTAGTGAGGTCCTCCACAACTTAGTGAGACCCTGTTTCAAAATAAAGAATAAAAAATAGAAGCCGGGCGTGGTGGTGCACGCTTGTAATCCCAGTACTTGGGAGGCAGAGACTGGAGGATCCCAGTTCGGGGCCAGCCTCAGCTACTTAGTGAGGCCCTCCGCAACTTAGCGAGACCCGGTTTCAAAGTAAAGTATAAAAAATAGGGCTGGGGGTGTAGCGCAGAGGTAGAACGCCACCCGGTACCACACACACAAAAAAGAAAATTACCATTTTGCAACCCTCAATGCTGCAGTTCAGACAAAGATCACCAGTGGTTGTGGTGTGGAAGGTTATCAGGAACACACAATTCCTACAGTCACAGATTCACTTTACAAGAGAGAAAATTTGGTCCTGGCACAGTGGCACATGCCTATAATGCAAGCAACTCAGAAGGCAGAGGCAGGAAAATTCCAAGTTAGAGGCCAGCCCTGGCAATTTAGTGAGATTGTGTCTCAAAATAAAATTTATAACGGGGCTGGGGAGCAGCAGCAGAGCATCTGCCTACTATGCTCGAGGCCATGGGTTCTCTCCTCAGTAACACACATGTATACGGAAAATTTTACCTTTATAATGGAGACACCAGATTGTCACATTCTTAACCGACAATCAAATTTGGTAATTCATGGACAGCAGGACTCTGATATCGATATGCCTTCGATGTGATGCAAACAGAAGTACACATTGCCCCAAACCCCAAAATAACCTGAATCTACTCACTGAAGAACGAATCAAACATACTTACACAGGCGGAGGGGCTCTATTTAGGTTAAACAAGTTGCTTAAAGAGATAAAATCAAATGCAATATGTGAATCTTGACTTACATGTCTTGATTTTAAAAACTAAAGGCTGTAACTGCATTATAATGTGAGACTATAATGCACCAATAAAAGTATTAAAAAGCCGGGCGTGGTGGCGTACGCTTGTAATCCCAGTACTTTGGGAGGCGGAGACCGGAGGATCCGGGTTCACGGCCAGCCTCAGCTCTCTCTCTCTCTCCCTGTCTCTCTCTCTCTACTTAGTGAGGCCCTCCGCACCGGTTTCAAATTAAAGTATATAAAAAAAATAGGGCTGGGGGTGTAGCGCGGAGGTAGAACGCCCCTGGGTTCAATCCCCAGTACCGCAAATAAATAAATAAATAAATAAAAACCAAACACTAGAAGATTTGGGGCAACTGAAAAGATGTAGTATTAACTATAGATAATTAAATGTAGTATTATTAGTAAATACTGACTTGCTACTTTTCTTAGGTAGGACAATGGTATTTATGACTATGCAGGAGAATGCTATTATTAGGAGATGGATACATACTAACAAATTTAGGGGCCAAGTGTTAGGATGTCTGTTACTTTTTTTTTTTTGTGGTACTGGGGATGGAACCCAGGGAAATTCTACTTCCAAGCTACATCCCTGGGCTCTATTTTATTCTTTTTATTTTGAAATAGGGTCTCACTAAGTTGTGAAGGGCCTCAATAAGTTGCTGAGGCTGTCCTTGAACCTGCAATCCTCCTATCTCAGCCTCCCAAGTACTGGGATTACAAGCATGCGCCACCACGCCCAGCTTTTTTTTTGGAGACCGGGTAGTCCTTGACTGTGTTGCCCAGGCTGGTCTGCAACTCCCAGGCTCAAATGATCCTCCAGTCTCAGCCTCCCAAGTAGCAGTGACTTATAGGGCCTTGCCACCATGCCTGGCTTGTAACTTACTTTTAAGTACTTTGAAGGAAAAAAAAAAAGTGTGTGTCTTTGTAAGAGCAAAAATGGCCAGGTGTGAACTGGTGCACCTAGGCAAAGGGCTATACTTTAAACTTTCCTGCAGGCTTGGAAATTTTATAAATATTTGTATTTTGAAAGAAGGGGAAAGAAAAGAATATTTCTCTCATAGAATTATAGATGTGACGTTCCAGTCAGAGTGCCAGACCCCAGCCAGAGTCAACAGATCATAGATTTGTTACTACTACTACTAAGAAGCATTAAAAGCTCATAATTTTCCTCCCCACATGGTGCTGCATTGTGAAGGGTGAAGAAGTCTACCAGGGCTAAGTTTAAATGGCTCAGAGTTGCAGGAGTTTTAGAATTTAAAGTTGGGTGGCTTCTCTAGATGGACCCACCACCCATGGAAACCACACCACTCAGCCTGTCGTCTGTGTGCGACCCAGGCTGGGAGAAGATGGCTGCGCAGGCCTTGTTCTTACTGCCTTCTCCTGCATCCAGAGCTGCTACAGCAGCAGGAAGGAAGCTCCTATCATGGCTCACTGAGGATGTTCACAAAAAGGCCACTTCTGAACCTCAGAAACATTGAGGATGAGCTGAGGATGGTGGTGCATGCCTGTAATCCCAGTACTTGGGAGGCTGAGACAGGAGGATCGCAGGTTTGAGGACAGCCTCAGCAAGTAGTGAGACTCTCAGCAACCTAGCAAGACTCTGTTTCCAAGTAAGAAGTAAAATTGGGCTGGGAGTGTAGCTTGGAGGTAGAAAGCCTCTGGGTTTAATCCCCAGCAAAACACACACACACACACACACACACACACAAACACTGAGGACGGACAGAAAGAACCAGAGGGGCTTTGTGGGACAGAGCCTGTTATTTGGCCTGAGTCTGTATTAGAATCAGGCTCTGCCATTTTTAGCTGTGTGGCCCCCCAGCTCAATTCCTGGGCAGATCACGATGATCATAAACACCCACCATCACCGTAATAAGGACTAACATTTACTGAGCAATTAGTACTGTGCTATGTACTTTAAACATGTTAAACCGGGCGTGGTGGCGCACACTTGTACTTGGGAGGCTAAGACAGGAGGATCACAGGTTTGAGCACAGCCTCAGCAAGTACTGAGACTCTCAGCAACTTAGTGAGACCCTATTTCAAAATAAAAAAAATAGGGTTGGGGGTGTAGCTCGGAGATAGAATGCCCCTGGGTTCAATCCTCAGTACCAAACAACAAAACAAAACAAAACATGTTAATCTCTCTTAATCTTATAGATGAAATAGATACTATTATATCCCTACTTCATAGACCAACCATGCCAGGCCCTTTCCTACTTCTGCAGTTTGGCTTCTGCCAGCACCGGGAAGGAACATGTATCTCACTATCTGCCAGGCCTCTCGGCGGGAGTTCTTCCCTCCTTTCTCTTTATCTTCAGAGCATTTTACCCTTGCTCTTTACCACAGCCAGTGTAACTTAAGCAGATGGTTGCCCGGCCTCCCTGTTGGGGCTAGGTGCTTCTCTTCCATTCCCAGACACAGGTGGAGTAGGGGAAGGGGAAGGAATTTTTTCCTGTTTAGTCAGATCCATTTTCACCTGCCCCAGACTGTCATCTGCTAATAGGAAGATTTAAAAATATTTTTAGGGGGGACTGGGGATTGAACCCAGGGGTTATCCTACCTCCAAGCTACACCCCAACCCCTATTTTATTTTTATTTTGAAACAGGGTCTCTTTAGGTAGCGGACAGTCTCACTACTTGCTGAGGCTGTCCTTGAACCTGCGTTCCTCCTGGGATTACAGGTGTGTGCGTGCACGCGCCCAACTTCAACAGGAAGATTAATGACCATCTCTTGGACCTTTTTTGGTGGTGTTGGGGATTGAACCCAGGGGCATTCTACAACTGAGCTACACCCCCAGCCTTTTGTGTTGTTTTGGAAACAAGGTTTCCCTAAATTGCTGAAGCTAGTATGGAATTTCCTGTCTCGGTCTCCCAAGTTCTGGGATTATAGGCACTCTCCATCATGCGCAGCTCTTGGATTCTTAAAACTTCTTATTTTGGCTTGGCTCAGTGGAGCACGCTTGTAATCCCAGTTTCTTGGGAGGCTGAGGCAGGAGGATACCAAATTCAAGGACACCTGGGCAACACTTTTTTTTTTTGCAGCACCGAGGATTGAACCCAGGGGCGTTCTACCTCCAGGCTACACCCCCCCGGCCCTATTTTTTATTCCTTATTTTGAAACAGGGTCTCACTAAATTGCGGAGGGCCTCACTAAGTAGCTGAGGCTGGCCGCGAACCCAGATCCTCTGGTCTTAGCCTCCCAAGTACTGGGATTACAAGGGTGCGCCACCATGCAACACTTTTTTTTTTTTTTGTGGTACCAGGGATTGAGCCCAGAGGTATTCTACCTCCGAGCCACACCCCCAGCCCTATTTTTATTTTGAAATGGGCTCTCCCTAGGTTGATGAGAGTCTCACTAATTGATGAGGCTGTCCTCGAATCTGTGATCGTCCTGTCTCAGCCTCCCAAGTACTGGGATTACAAGCGTGCGCCAACACACCTGGCTTCACCTTGGGTAACATAGTGAGACCCTGTCTCAACATAAAATTTAAAAAGCGCTGAAAATGCAGCTCAGCAGTAGAGCGCCTGACTAGCATGCCTGAGGCCCTGGGTTCAATTCCCAGGACCACAAAAATGAACAAAAAAAAACCTTTTTATTTTGAAATACTCTCTTTAACTTTCTTTCTTTCTTTTTTAGTGGCACTGGGATTCTACCTCTGAACGACACCCCAGTCCTATTTTTATTCTTATTTTGAAACAGGGTCTCACTAGGTTGATGAGGGTCTCACTAACTCACTACTTGCTGAGGCTGCCCTTGAACCTGTGATCCTCCTGTCTCAGTCTCCCAAGTACTGGGATCACAGGTGTGCGCCACCACACTCAGCTGAATTTTCAATTTGGAACCTAAGGTATGGTGCAAGGACCAGAGATCACCTGGAAGTAAATGCAAGGAGAGTTCCCGCTGTGCGGGGGAGTGAACAGGGAGCTGCAGGGTAAACTCCAAGGATGTCAGTGCTCAGAGCAACCTGTCTACTAATAAATCAGTGACTGCCCCACCTTTTTCAGTTAGCTTGCCAGGATAAGGAGGGTCCCCTGGCTCATAGCCCTGGGGACCATATAGGGGGATTGCCTTTCATTTCCCTATGCCCAACAATTATATCATTAGTCCCATCTCGCCCAGACCATATCTCTCCCTTTCTTTTTCTTTTCTTTTTTTTTTTTTTTAACTGCGGATTGAACCCAGGGCATTCTACTTCCGAGCTACACTCTCAGACCTTCTTATTTTTCGAAATAGGGTCTCGCTATGTTGCTGAGGCTAGCCTGGAACCTTGGATCCTCCTGTCTCAGCCTCCCAAGTACTGGGATTACAGGCATGCACCACCACACCCAGCGTTTCTCTATCTCTTTCATGGTACCAGGGTACAGAGGCATTTTACCTCTGAGCTATATCGCCAGCCCTTTTTATTTTTTGTTTTGAAACAGGGTATTGCTAGGTTGCTGAGAGTCTCACTAAGATGCTGAGGCTTGTCTTTTTTTAATTTTTATTATTTTTGTGGTACTGGGGATGGAACCCAGGGGCATTCTACTGCCAGGCTACACCCCAGCCCTATTTTTTAATTCTTTTTTTTTCAGTACCGGGGATTGAACCCAGGGGCGTTCTACCTCCCCGCTACACCCCCGGCCCTATTTTTTATACTTTACTTTGAAACCGGGTCTCGCGAAGTTGCGGAAGCCTCACAGAGACAGAGAGAGAGAGAGAGAGAGAGAGAGAGAGAGACAGACAGACAGGGAGAGACAGAGAGAGACAGCTGAGGCTGGCCGCGAACCTGAATCCTCCGGTCTCCGCCTCCCAAGTACTGGGATTACAAGCGTGCGCCACCACGCCCGGCGCTAATTCTTTATTTTGAAACAGGGTCTCACTAAGTTGCGGGGGGCCTCACTAAGTAGCTGAGGCTGGCCGCGAACCAGATGCTCTGGTCTCAGCCTCCCAAGTACTGGGATTACAAGCGTGCACCACCACGCCAGGCTCCTGAGGCTTGTCTTGAACCTGCGATCCTCCTGTCTCAGCCTCCCAAGTACTGGGATTACAAGCGTGCACCATCACGCCCAGCTTCTCTCGCTTTTGAGTCAGGGTTTGGAGAGGCTGCCTTTGTTGCCGAGGTTGGCCTGGAACTTGAGATCCTCCTGCGTCAGCCTTCCGAGTAGCTAGGGCTACAGGTGCACGTCACCATGCCCAGCCCCAGTCTGTGGCTTGAAGAAGCCCACAGGCTGTTCCATTACCCTCACAACCCACACAGTAGGAGAGAACAGGTGCTTCCTAGACTCAGTTTACACAAGGGGCCATGGAGTGATCAGCCCATTAGGGCAGAGGGGGAAAGGTGGGCTGGAGGAAGAAAGCCATCTGGCCTAGAGAGACTATCCCAGTATACAGTGAAGTATTCTTTCACCTGGTGGAGACTTCCAACCACCACCCCATCCCCTTCTAGAATTTGCCTCTGGCCTCTTAGTTCACTGTCAGGCTTCATCTTCCTCAGGCACAAGCGCCCCAATTCAATCATTCTCTTCCTATGGCCTTCCTGCTCCTCCTAACAATGGTACTTTTATAAACAAAGAGCTTTGAAAGCAGTCTAGCAGTCTCTTCACCGGGCATGGTGGCGCGCCTGTAATCCCAGTACTTGGGAGTCTGAGACAGGAGGATCCCAGGTTTGTGGCCAGCCTCAGCTACTTAGTGAGACCCTCTGCATCTTAGTGAGACCCTGTTTCAAAATAAAGAATAAAATAGGGCTGGAGGTGTAGCTCAGAGATAGAATGTCCGTGGGTTTCATCCCCAGGACCACTCAAAAAAAAAAAAAAAAAAGAAAGAAAACAGTCTCTTCCTTTTATCCTCACAATGCCATAGGAGGGCTGGCTTACAGTGTGGCATTCAGAAGAGTTGAGGGAACTGATCCTGTTGCATCAGAACTTTTGTTTCCTCCCTGCTACACACTCGGGCAAAGACTGAACCTCTGCCTCCCTGGAGTGCAGGAAAAAAGGCAGGGTCTTTGAAGCTGGGAGTCCTGAGTGGTTACACCTCACCTGTAAACAGATATGGTGACGTCTTGTCTTGTCTTTACAGGGTGTGAGAGCTGAATGAGACCGTGTGTGTGACGCACTGAGCTCAGGGATGGGCTCTTTATTTCTAGTCACAAAGAAAGGTGTTCCGTGCATCCACAGGCCCTGGCCCACAACAAACCCAGCGGTGCACCCTAGCTCTCCAGAGCTGGAGGGGTCCCTGTCATCTTCGTGTCTCCGCCCCTTTCCCAAGCCCCTCCACCCAATCCAACTCAGGCTTGCTTCATCGGCTTTCCCGGCACCCATTCCCCAGCCCGGGAACCCACCTCGGACCTGACCCCAGACCCCCTTCTCCCCCAGACCCTGGCCTGGCCCGCCCCGGGGCTCCGCCCACAGTCCCCGACCCTCAGGATCCGAGCTTTCCCCGCCCTCCCCGTCCGCCTGGCCCCGCCCCAGCCCCGCCCCCTCGTGGCTCTGCCCCCTTTGGCTCCCTCTCCCTGGAACGCACCCCCTCCCCCGCACCACAGGCGTGGCCCATTTCACAGATGAGAACGCCGAGGCCGGGATCGGTGACTTTTCGCGGCAGGACAGGTGCCCCGAGCGGACCGTGTCCCTCACCGCAGGTCCCGAGCCCCCCGCCCCGGGCCGCGCCGCACCCACCTCCTGCCCTCGCTCTGCAGCCTCCCCTCCGCGGGCGGCCAGCGCAGCTTTGCGAGGGGGCGGAGGGCCCAGGGGCGTGGCGGCCCCGGGTTCGCGCGCCACACCCTGGGGCTTGTAGTTCGTTCTGCGCTGTTTCCCGCCGAGCGCGCAGAGCGTGGACTCCACCTCCCAGGAGGCGCTGCGGCGGGCCGCCCAGCTCCCGCCCCGCCCCCGTCGGCGCGCAGGCCAGCTGGCCTTAAAGGGGACGCGGCCCGAGTGGCGGCTCGCGGGGTGGCCCCCGCTCCGGCTCCTCCCTGTTTCCCGCACCTCGCCCCTCCCCCCGCTTCGTCCCGCAGCCCGGCGGCCACTCCGCAGAGGCGGGCTCCCTGGGTCCAGAAAGGGTTGTGCAGAGCCGGGTGGGAGGATTGGACTCTGCAGTGGAAGCAGCATCCCTGCGGGCCGGGACCTGGCGGAGGGCGACCCCACCCTGGGGGGAGCAGAGGACCCGCCCTAACCTAGACAGGCCCAGCTTAGTCCTGCCGGGCCTGAGTAGCCCGCCCAGGAGCCAGTTCCGAAGTAGGGCCCGCTGAGGTCTGGGAGGTAAGGGGGATGGGTGTGACTGGGGGGCTTGGGGGTGTCTGTACCTGGGCGTTTCAAGAGCCCTGGACTTGCCTGTGGGACTCTGGGAACCCGGGGCTGGGAAGCGGGAGGTCTTGGGTGCATGCTGGGCCTTGCTGTGTGACCTTGGGCGAGTAGATACCCTCTCTGGGCTTCAGCCTCCTCCTTCATCATTTCTATATTGAAGTGGTCTAGCTTCCGCCCCTTTCAGGGCAGACAGCACGCACCCGGGCCCACTACCTTGAAGCTGGCCAGCCTTTTGTGGGAGGTGGGGGTGTCTCAACCCCAGCTTGGGCTGGGCACGGTGCGCAGGTATAAGTGGAGGTAGGGGGCTAACCTGGGGTACAAACCGGGGGGCCCAGAGGCCACCACTGCTTGGAATAGACTTCTGCGAGTCTCAGCATCCTGGGCCTGGGGTACTTCACCTATAAAGGCAAATTGGAGACCTGATGTGTCAGCTTGGTGCCCTCCCTTCCAGAAAGCCTGGAATGGGGGGCGGGGGCGCGGCAGGAATGGGTGTGTGTGCTGTGTTCCTGAGGAGGGAACAGCTGTTCAGACCTTCTTCCCTTCCCACCTCACTCCCCTTCAATAAAAGAGCACTTGCTTTTTACCAGTAAAACCTTTTTTTTTTCCTTTCTTTCCAGGAGCCAGTTTGTGGCTCCCAGAGTAGGCGAAAGGCTCCTTCCTAGGGCTACCTTGGCTAGAGGAAGTTCAAGTTAAAAATACAGAGAGAGATGCTGCTGCCCAGAGACCTGGGGTGGGGACAGAGATGGAGGGCACACCCTGTTGGGACAGCTGGGTGCCCCCCAGGCAGGCCTGATGCTCAGGGGAGTCCAAGGTGGGGGGCTGGATGTGAGGGTCTGAGAGGAAGGAAATGACCCCCTCTGCTCTGGGGTGTTGATCATGGCCTGGGAGCCGCTGCCTAGCCCCGGGTAGGAGACCTTGAGCAGACCTCTGAAACCCTCTCCCAGGCTTAAGAGATCCAGTGAGCTTTTGACCTGAGGGCTAATCAAAAACAGGTTTTTTGTTTTCTGTTTCCTTTCCTTCTGTTTTGGCTGTTTGAATTGTTTCTAGAATGGCTAAAGTCTCTCCCAGTCCAGGCTGGTGACCTCCGTAGGGGCTCTCTTGGTTACAATAAGATTCTTAGGGTTATGAATACACAAGAGCAGGCCTAGGCAGAGGAAGGGGCAGTGACTGGAGCCAGGGTCAGGCCCACCTCTGGAAGGTACTTTTCTGGTCACGTTCTTGGTTTTATCTCATCTTGCGGTCACGTATCTCTCATCAGTCAGTTGGCACACCTTCACTGACACCTTTATGCATGGTCCTGTCCTGGGCACTGGGCACAGAGAATGGGATTAGACCTGCTTTCTACTAAGGGAGAGTCCTGCCTGGTGGGAGAGATAGATGTGGAATCCAATTATACTGCAGAAGGATGAAAGAAGCCAAGAGGGCCTTGGAGACCAGAGCGCAGAGCCTCTCGCTGTGGAGGGATGAGGAAAGACTGGTGGGGGCGGGGGGGGGGTATGGAGTTGGGCATTGCAAGATGAGTCAGAGTTTGCCAAGAGAGGAGAAGCCCTTTCCCAGCAGAGAGGACATTGAGAAAAAGCCCCCTGCCTGAATTCTCTTAGAGTCCCCACTGAAGTGTCAAGTTCATCCCATCCCTGCCCCACATCAGCTTAGTGTCACAGAGGGCCTGAATGTGGGACTCAGGAGTTTGGACCTCATCCTGAAGCAGCATGGCAGGATGGAGCGCAAGTGTAACGAGGTTAATCTGGCGCTGTCGCCTGGGGGTTGGGGAGACCGTGGAGGATGCTGAAGGCAGAGCTGAGCGTTGGAGTTGTGGACAGACAGACACAATCACATACACACACCGGGTGCTTTGGGGGTGATGGAGATGAGCCAGGCTCCACCATGTAGGAACGGGATCTGTCAACACACAACTGAAATGCCAAGGGTCATCTGTGAGGGATTGATGAAGGGAACTTGACCTTTTGGGGGAGGGATTGTGATTCTCATTTCTGCTTACTGTGCGCCCCGGAGGTGCTGGGCGTTGCCGGGACTCCCAGGCTGCCATGCCCACAGGGTGAGGGTGTAAACCAGGGACCTGAGGTGAGGTGGGGGAGCAGCAGGGCTAGTTGGGAAAGACTAAGGGGTGGGCAGGCAATCATTTTTCATTTTGGAGTTTGGAGGCTCAGAGAGATCAAAGAACACCTACCTCCCTGGCCCAGCTCCCAAGCACTGGGATCCAGTTATACTGCAGAAGGACAAAGGAAGCTAAGAGGGCCCTGGAGGCGGGCAGTGGTGAGCTCGATTCAAAGCCCCTCTGTTGGAGGATGGATTGAGGGAGGGAACCAGGAGATGGGTTAGGAGACTACTGCACCAGTCCAGGCCGGAAGCAAAGAGCAGCTGACCTTGGGTGGGGCTGGAGCTGGGGAGCCAATGGAATCACTAAGTTGACAGTGAGGGTCAATAGAGGAAATTCCTTATAGAACAGCTAGATCAGCAATGCGTGTCTCCCGTCTCTTTCCCCCAACAGAGTCTGTTTCTCCCCTCAGTGCCAAATGGCCCAATAATAGACTCATGACTGTCCCAGCCCTCATCTTTTATAGACCTTGTCCCAGCCCTGTGAGTGGCGGTGGGCCCAGAACAGCCACCGTTTTCCAAGTGGGCGGGCTGAGGAGCTGGGCAGGAACTCTCCCAAGGTTACCTGGTGATTCCAAAACAGAGGGCCTGGATCTCGTGCTGTAATGCAGGCTCCTGAGAAGGAGAAGGACTGCCATTTGCTGCCGCATTTGGTGTGGGGCAGCTGTTTCCTGGGTCGAAGCCAGTGAGGACAGGCCGTCTCCTCAGTCAGGGCCCGGCAGGGTCATCCAGCCTCCCCGAGGAATGCTGGTGGCCTTTTCTTCCTTAGGGAGAGAGCACAGGTTCTAATGCCGCCCTGCCTAGGCCGTGCGCCTCCTTCTCTGAGCCTCGGCTTCCCTGTTTCCTCCTAAGGGAGAGCCCACTCCATCCTGCCTCCCTTCCCTGGCCTGGGCTGGGGTCAGGTGAGGTCGAAGCCTGTCAAACTCTTCCGCAGGAATGCATCCAAGATGTTACTGAGTGGATCTGTTGGTGACCATGGTGACAGCTGACCTGACTGCCTGCGTAGGAGTGGGGGCAGGTAGGCAGGGCTTACGTGGAATGGCCAGGCCACAGGCTGGGCAGGGCTGCAAGGCTGGCCTTGGGATTGGGGCCCTTGTGGAATCCCCTGACTGGGCTCCCAGCTGCCAGTCACAGCCTACCTTCTGTGGAAGGTATCAGATAGAAGCATTTGAAATTACCAGCATTCGACCGACCGACCTTCCTTCCTTCCTTCCTTCCTTCCTACCTACCTACCTACCTACCTACCTACCTAGAGACATTCTATTTCTGAGCTATACCCCCAGCCCTTTTTCTATTTTTTTGTTTTAAAACAGGATCTCAGAGCTGAGCGTAGTGGCACACACCTGTAATTCCAGTACTTGGGAGGTTGAGACAGGAAGATCACAGGTCCTACCAGCCTCAGCAAGTAGTGAGAGTCTCAGCGACCTAATGAGATCCTGTTTCAAAATAAAAATAAAATAGGGCTGGGGGGTATAGCTCAGAGGTAGAATGCTCCTGGGTTTAATCCCCACTACCACACATACACCAGAAAACAACAACATCAACAACAACAAAAAACCAGGATCTCGATAGGTTGCTGAGAGTCTCACTGTGTTGCTGAGGCTGGTCTCCAACCTGCAATCCTTCTGTCTCAGCCTTCCAAGTACTGGGACCATAGGTATATGCCACCATGCCCATCTCATGTGGTTTAATCTAATATCATTTATCCTTATTTGACCAAAGAGAAGAGAGCCAGGCGTGGTGGTGCATGCCTGTAATCCCAGTACTTGGGAGGCTGAGACAGGAGGATCCGTAGGTTTGAGGACAGCCTCAGCAAGCAGTGAGACTCTCATCAACCTAGCGAGACCCTGTTTCCAAATAAGAAATAAAATTGGGCTGGGGGTGTAGCTGGAAGGTAGAATGCCTCTGAGTTCAATCCCCAGCACCACAAAAAAAAAAAAGAGAGAGAGAGAGAGAGAGAGAGAGAGAGAGAGAAGTGGCCCATGGCTATCCCTTACTCAAGGTCACAAAATGAGTTTGGCCTTGGTCAAATATAGGACTTGGTCTCTACTCTGATTTGCGTCCGTCCTTCTTCCAGAGCCTTCCCGTGCCCCAGAACTCCATTTCTGCCTGCCCCACGCCCTCGTCCTCCACACCTGAGGTGGGGACCTCTCTAGATAGGGCTTCTCCTTAGCTGCCCACACACCAGGATTTCTTGGCACTCCGGGTGGGAAGCATGTTAAATCCAATAGCCTCCAGGGTAGGGGAGTCCTCCCAGGGATCTGGAAGGATGGACTGTGTTGCGTGTCTTGTTATAACACTGCCTAGCACAGAGAGGACCAGGGCTGAAGGAGATCAACTTTTTGTTTGTTTCTTTGCAGTGCTGGGAATCAAACCCAAAGCCTTGCACATGCTGGGCAAGTGCTCCACCACTTAACTACACCCCTAGCCCAGGAGATCAGGTTTCTTTCTTTTTTATTCAGTACTGGGGATTGGATCCAGGGGCTCTCTACCACTGAGCTACATCCCCAGCATTTTTTTTTTTTTTTTGGTACTGGGGATTGAACTCAGGGGCATTCTACCTCTGAGCTATGCCCCCAGCCCTTTGTTTAATTTTTTGTTTTGAAACAGGGTCTTGCTAGGTTGCTAAGGCTGGTCTTGAACCTGCTATCCTCCTGTCTTAGCTTCTCAAGTATTGTGATTACAGGCGTATGCCACCACACCCAGCTCACAGTACTCTTAAGAGGCACTCACTCTCAACATGAGAGATGCCAGCCATAGAGAAGTAAGCCCTGGTCCTTGCTCCAAGGAGCTCGCAACTGGTGAGAGACTGGCACTTAAATAAGTGGGCCTTTTGCACCATAATAGGCAGTAATGGAGCTTTGGTCTCAGTTGAGAACTAGGTCAGAGAAGGTAGCATCTCTGTAGAGTCTGGCACACAGTTGGGGTCGCAAAATATTTCCGGTTCTGAATAAGATTTCCTGACCCAGGAAACTTCTGACTTGTCTTCACACCAGCTGCAGATACGATGCTCCAGTAGTGTGTGTGTGTGTGTGTGTGTGTGTGTGTGTGTGTGTGTGTGTTGTACTGGGGAATGAACCCAGGGGCATTCTACCTCCAAGCTACACCCCCAGTCCTTTTATTTTTTGTTTTTGAAACTGGGTCTCACTACATTGCTGAGAGTCTTGCTAAGTTGTTGAGGCTGTCCTCAAACCTGTGATCCTCCTGTCTCAGCCTCCCAATTACTGGGATTACAGTCATGTGCCACCGTGCCTGGCTTCCAGTAGTTTTTACTGAGCCAGTAAATTAACAGCTACTATATGCTGAGCATTATATTGGGTCCTGCCTAGAGGAGGATCATACAAAGCAGTGAGGAAACAGCCTTGTCGTCTAGGAGCTGAGAGTTGGGTATGAAGAGAGCAAGCTGCACCAGTGAAGACCAGCGTTAGATTTAGGAGTCAAAAATAGGTGACTGGAGCAGAAGCTTCCAGGAAAGGCCAGAAGGAAGATTCTTATAGCTCAAAGGAGTCAAGGCAACTCACTCTGGACTCTGCACTTGCTCTCCAGCAAAGGCCCACCATGCTCTAGGTACTGTGCTACCTGCTGGGGATCCTATAGGGAACAAAACTGGACGCAGGGACCATATGTAGTACTGTGGGGGAGGCTGACCCCAGGCAAGCAATCACAAGTGCTCCAAAGGAGAGGGACCGGATGTTCTCATGTTTTAACTAAGGGTCGGACTCGGGCAGGGCGGTCAGGCAAGGCTTCCTTGATGAAGTGAGTTTCAGCTGAGGTCTGAAGAGGGCGCCAAGCAAGGAAGAGAGGGAACCTGGCCAGCCAAGAGCGAGGGGTGCGTGTGGGCTAGGGCCGGAGAAGCAGGCAGTGCCCTAGGAGTGCAGGGCTGTAGAGCCAGGCCGGGTAGGAGGGCTGGAGCACGGGAGATGCTGGGCCTTCAGTGGAGGGGACTGGGCCCCATGCTTCCCCGCAGTGATGACAGCCGTACTGGACGAACAGGCTACGAGTGGTGAGGACTCCAGGGTCCACACCTAGAGGCTGAAGGTGTTCTCACCGGGGTCAGGAGTTTTAGATAGGCTTTTAGGAAAACAGGAGTTTGCCTGATGTGTGAGTGCGTGGTGGCCTCAGATAGGATGTCAGGCAAGAGGCACAGCCCAAAGTGGAGACTTGGAAAGATGTAGGCAATCTGGGATAGGGCAGGGCGTGGGGGGGGGGGCAGAATAAACTGTGAGGAAGGCCCGCGAGCCCTCCCTCCAGGAGGCGTGGTTTTTCTAGGCCCCATCTCACCTTCCACATAGGATGTGACAGTAGCTTCTAGCTTTTAAATCTAGCACCTACCTGTCCAGGGAGTGGCTGAGGTCCCCAGGGAGGCCTGGAGAGAGGGCAGAAGGGCGGGGAGAGGGCTCACTGCCTTTGTGCCATTGAAGACGCTCAGCAGCAAGAGCTCTGACTCCCTGGAATTTACTATGTGCCAAGCGTTGAGCTTTGCTTCGCACGATTCCCTCCCACAAGGGAGGTATCCTTACCCATTTCACAGACGAGGAAACTGAGGCCCAGAGAGCTCGAGTCGCACTCAAGCGCCCGGGACTCCATGGGGGACCGACCCAGGGCTCTTGAGCCGCACAGGGTGGGTGTGACCCGCTTTCCCTCCCCGCAGGCAGCGTGGCCGGCATGGACAAGATCCTGGAGGCGGTAGTGACGTCGTCCTACCCCGCGAGCGTGAAGCAGGGGCTGGTGCGGCGCGTGCTGGAGGCGGCGCGGCAGCCGCTGGAGCGCGAGCAGTGCCTGGCGCTGCTGGCCCTGGGCGCGCGGCTGTACGTGGGCGGCGCGGACGAGCTGCCGCGCCGCGTGGGCTGCCAGCTGCTGCACGTGGCGGGCCGCCACCACCCCGACGTCTTCGCCGAGTTCTTCAGCGCGCGCCGCGTGCTGCGCCTGCTGCAGGGCGGCGCGGGGCCGCCGGGCGCCCGGGCCCTGGCCTGCGTGCAGCTCGGCCTGCAGCTGCTGCCCGAGGGCCCGGCCGCCGACGAGGTGTTCGCGCTGCTGCGGCGCGAGGTGCTGCGCGCGGTGTGCGAGCGCCCGGGGCCCGCCGCCTGCGCGCAAGTGGCCCGGCTGCTGGCGCGCCACCCGCGCTGCGTCCCCGACGGCCCGCACCGCCTGCTCTTCTGCCAGCAGCTGGTGCGCTGCCTCGGCCGCTTCCGCTGCCCCGCGGAGGGCGAGGAGGGCGCCGTGGAGTTCCTGGAGCAGGCCCAGCAGGTGAGCGGGCTCCTGGCGCAGCTGTGGCGCGCGCAGCCCGCCGCCATCCTGCCCTGCCTCAAGGAGCTGTTTGCAGTCATCTCCTGCACAGGTGCGTGTGCGCCGGGGACCGGGGCGAGACCGCGGGGCGCCGGGCCGGAGCGGGCTCCTGGGCAGGCGGCTGTGCCTTCGGCTTCTCTGCTCTCGAGCCCCAGGTGGGAGACTGCGATGGTCCGTCACTTAGTTAGCACCCATCCTGAGCGCCTACTGTGGGTCCCTCCCCTCCTGGCACCGGAGGAGGACACGAGCAACCTGGCCGGGGGCTGAGCGGGCCAACGGGATGGTGGGTCCTCGTGGCCTTGGGGTCGGGTGGGCTGATAGTCGGCCTTGAGAGACGGTAGCGTCCGCCAGCAGGCGTGAAGGTCCGGAGCCCTTATGGAGTTTGCAGGTGTTAGCTCCAGTTGTAGAATCTTGACCGTCTGCTGACAGCTGTGGAACTTAGATTCTAGTGTCAATGACTGAAATGCGCTCTGCGCCTTCCTGTCATAGGGCTCTACAGGGGTTCTGGAAGAAATGCAGCTGGCAGGAAGAAGAACCAAGGCTGCTTGTACTAGGACCTGGGTCCGCCTACAATTAGACGACAAATGTTGATAACTAAATGTTATCAGAGGCCTTCTCACCCGTAGGCCTCTATGTGGTTTTACCTGGAGCCCCTCTTCCAAGTCCACACCTCCCTGCTACTTTTTCTGGGTCACTCCAGTGTTACCACTTCTAAAGGGCATGCCCCTACACCCACAGTTGGGGGCTCATACTTTGTCTTGGTGCCTAGTGTAGGACTGGGCCCAGAGCAGTGCCGCGAAGGTTTGCTGGGTAAATGAGTTAACAGGGAATCAGGTCGCAGTGCCATAGCGGGAGAGGAGGTCAGCCCAGTATGCTCTTTGCAGAGGCCCAGCCTGGTTCCTTGGCAGCAGGAGGGCATGGCGTGATGGAGGCGGGGAGAGGGCTGCCTGCCCAGCTAAGCTCAGTCTAACCCCCGTTCCAGAGGAGGAGCCGCCGTCTAGCGCCCTGGCCAGCGTGGTCCAGCACCTTCCGTTGGAGCTCATGGATGGCGTGGTCCGGAACCTCAGCAATGATGACAGTGTGACAGATGCCCAGATGCTGACCGCCATCAGCAGGTGGGGTGCTGAGGGCCCCTCCTTCTTTCCCTCCCAGGAGCCCCTTCCACTAGGCAGGGATGGTGCACTAGGGAGAGGGCCCGGGTCAGGCCCTCATGCTTGTTCAGTCATCCATCCATTTGTGAGCCCTGCTCAATGCTTGGCCCGGGGCTGAATATGGGGACACAGCACCCTGCTTTGGTGATACCAGTACCAGATGTATGAGCCTGGACGTGCCGGTGAACTCTATGTTTCCCTTCTGTAAAGTTTGGGGGTGGTGTGAAAAGTTGCCCGGCTTCTGTGGGTTGTATTATAGCAGGAGAGGACTTCACGGTGCACCTTCTGAGTTTGGCAAATACGAGAAACAGTCCTTGTCCATCCCCTCCCCTCATTTGAATGTCATACTCGTCCTCTGTCCTCACATGCCACCTCCCCTCCTCCCTGCGGCCTCCCTCTGCCGTTGTCCTCACAGAGAAGGTCTCTGTAGGGCCTTCCCGGGTTCCTTGTCTTTAGTGGACACCAATGTGAGTTGCCCAAGATCACATCCTGCCTGTACCATGTCTTGTCGACTTTGCACAAGTTTTCTATTTTCACAACCTTTCTATTTCAATTTCCTCAACTATAAAGTGGTGTACGCTGGGCGTGGTGGCACACGCCTGTAATTCCAATATTTGGAAGGCTGAAACAGGTTCAAGGCCAGCTTCAGCAACCTAGTGAGACCCTGTTTAAAAACAAAAAATAAAAAGGATGGGAAGTGTAGCTCAGAGGTAGAATGCTCCTGGGTTCCCTCTCCAGTACCGCACACACACAAATAATAATAAAATATAAAATGGCATGTAAATATAAGCACATCATATAGGGTCATTGTGAGGATTAAATTGGATAAAATGAGATGAGCCACATAAAATGCCTAGAAAAGTACCATGAAAGCTACTGTTATCATAACTATCATTTTCTCTTATTCTCCTTCTTTGTAACACAATCTGCTGAGTAAAAAAATGATGATAAGCCAGGCGGGGTGGTGCACGCTTGTAATTTCAGTACTTGGGAGGCTGAGACAGGAGGATCACAGGTTCGAGGCCTGCCGCAGCAATTTAGTGAGGCCCTTTGCAACTTAGTGAGACCCTGCTTTCAAATAAAAAGTAAAATAGGGCTGGAGGGGGGTCTCTCACAGGTAGAATGCCCTTGGGTTCAATCCCTAGTACCACAACAAATAAATAAGTGAAAATGATGATAATAGAGTTTCCTGAGCACCTACCACATGTAGCTTCATGCCTAATCCAGTACCCTGTGTTGTGAGGATCAGATGAATTCATCCACATAAGGCAGATGGAGCAGGGCCTGGTACAGGTGAATGTCACCCTGTGTCGACTCTTTGTTATCTCTCTTTCTCTCTCTCTTTTTTTTTGGTTCTGGGGATTGAACCCAGGGGCTTTCTACCTCTGAGATACATCCCCAACCCTATTTTTTATTTCTTATTTTGAAACAGGGTCTCACTAGGTTGATGAGAGTCTCACTACTTGCTGAGGCTGTCCTCAAACCTGCGATCCTCCTGTCTCAGCCTCCCAAGTACTAGGATTACAGTCGTGTGCCACCATACCCGGCTTGTTATTACTCTTTTTTTCTTTTTTTTGCAGTACCGGGGATTGAACCCAGGGGCATTCTACCTCCGAGCTACACCCCCAGCCCTATCTTTTGTTCTTTATTTTGAAACAGGGTCTCACTAAGTTGGGATGGGCCTCACTAAGTAGCTGAGGCTGGCTGCGAACCTGGATCCTCCGGTCTCAGCCTCCCAAGTACTGGGATTACAAGCGTGTGCCACCATGCCTGGCTTGTTATCTCTCTCAATCCAAATCATGAGTCCATGAGGGAGGTATCTTCCTCATTTTATGGAGCGAGAAATCAAGGCTCAGAGAGGGGAAGTGGCTTGCTCTGGGTCTCACAGCTCAGGCTTGCTGGGCCAGGGCCTGCAGCCCGGGGCAGTGCACTTCCTGGCAGAAGCAACTGCAGGGCCCATTCCATCTGCAGCCTGGTGTGGAGCGGGAGGATTGGGGTGCCCAGAAGCTCCCTTCCTGCTGGGCCATGAGCCTTAGTCTCTGTATTCGCTGGGCCCGTGTGAGTCCTGCAGGGCTGCCCTGGTGTGAGCACGGTGGGAATTGAGGACATCACGACTAGTCCCCGGGCTGCCCTCACCCAGGCTCTTGGCCTCCCTGGTCCCCTGTCACTGTTGCTCCCTCACCAGGATGATCGACTGGGTGTCCTGGCCCCTGGGAAAGAACATTGACAAGTGGATTATTGCACTACTGAAGGGCCTGGCCGCTGTCAAGAAATTCAGCATCTTGATCGAAGTTTCGCTTGCCAAAATTGAGAAGGTTGGTGGCTTTTCCCACTGGTCTCTTTGCCAGGGCAGTGGAGGTCTGGGAGGCAGAGTACCAGGGCTCCTGCCCAAGCCCACTGTGTGACCTGGGCCAATTCACTGTCCCCTCTCGGACTCAGGCTCTCCCTGTTCATTCCTCTGACCACTCATTCAAGTAACTGTCTTTGTTCCTGTCTGTCTGTCTGTCCACCCATCAGAGATCTTTCTTGCTGCCCATTTCGCCATTCGCCGGTCTATCCGGGTCTGAGCACTCTGTGTCCTTGCCCCCACCTGGGCGTGCTGCTTCGCCTCTGCGTGCTTCGCCCCTCTCAGGCCTGCGGTGCCCTCAGCGTTGGGCGGGCGGCCCAGGTCTGGGGGACCCCTGAGCAGGGCCTCTCTTCCAGGTCTTCTCCAAGCTGCTGTACCCCATCGTCCGGGGAGCTGCCTTGTCGGTCCTCAAGTACATGCTCCTGACTTTCCAGCACTCCCACGAGGCCTTCCACCTGGTAAGGGCCTGCTGCTGCCGGGAGGGGAGGCCTGGCGCCTGGGCTGCTCTCTGCTGGGGGTAAGGGTTGGAGCTTGGTGCCTGAGACCTTGGAGCTCTGGACGTTGGTACTGGAGGAGGCCTGAACCCCCACTACACAGATGAGACACTGAGGCCAGAGAATTTGCATGGCTTCCCCCCAGGTACACAGTGGAGGGAGAGAGCCTGTACCGAGGACAGCTAGCTTTCCTTGTGGCCAGCCGCGTGCCAGGCGCACCACTAGGGATGGTAGGTATGCTCATTCCTCTAACTCCCAGACAGAGCTTCCGTCCTCGCCCTCCTCCTTCAGATGAAGAAAGAGCAGTCTGGGGAGGTTACGCCACTGTCTCAGACACATAGCTGGTGAGCAGAGTAGGGAAGCTCCCAGCCTCATTGGAAGTGAACCCAACCCTTCCTTCACCCCGTCGTTCCCCGTGCCCAGGTGGCCTGGCCTCTGGCTGGCGTCCTTCCTGCTATCCCTAGGGCCCTCCTCACTCTGCCTGCCTTCTTCCTGGACCCACACGGGGGCCCTGGATCCTGATGGCCCTGCTCTGGGCAGAGGAACTTCACACGTCTCAGTTTGCTGCAGTGGGAAAAGCATGCGAGTTGGGGTACTTGGGGCTGAGTCCCCGTCTGCCATCTGCCCCACGTGGTGACCTCGGGCTGGCACTTAACCTCTCTGGGCCTGGAACCAGGGAAACCCCTTGGAGGGTAGAGGGGGTTAGATGAGGTGATACTTACCTAGAGCCTCTCACGTTAGGAGCCTGAGGCGCACTCATTTCCTTCCGCCCTTCATCTGGGCTCGCTGGCTCTCTTGTCCCCGTGGCCCAGCTCTGTCCATGGTGACATTATGATAGAGTACCTCCAAGGGGTCTGTAGATTGAAACCCCATAGGACAGGAGAAAGAAATGGACTTTGGACTCAGGCCTGGTTCAGACAGCAGCTTCGAAAACCCACAGTGAAATCCTGGCAAATTCAGGCGTGTTGGCGCATGTTTGTAATCCCAGTACTTGGGAGGCAGAGACAGGAAGATTGCAGGTTCCTGGCTAGCCTCAGCTACTTAGTGAGGCCCTCCACAACATAGTGAGACCCTGATTCAAAATAAAGAATAAAAAATGGGGCTGGGGGTGCAGCCTGGAGGTAGAATGCCCCTGGGTTCAATCCCCAGTACAGCAAAAAAAAAAAAAAAAAAAAAATTCTGGCAAATTATATTACCTCTTTGGGGCTGCGGGTGGTAGGGCGCTTGCCTAGCAGGTTCAAGGCCCTGGTTCCATCCCCAGCACCAGAAAAGAAAAATATATATAACCGTGATAGGTTGAATTTCTTCGCCTGTAGGATGGGGTGGTTGCTGCTGCATGAGGTCACTGTGAGGGTGAAGTGCTTGACGTGTAAATGTTTCTTGGCGGAGTGAGGAGCGATGCTGTTTGCCTCTAGAGGCTGCGCTCATGCTGTCAGAGCCCCCAGCTGGCTGTGTTGTGGCGCCAGCGTCACACCTGCCCGGCAGAGTAGCCCTGGTCACTGAGGACTTCATGTTCTTAGTGCAGGTCAGTTGGCTGAGGCCAGACATCCGGGGCTTGGGCTCAGGCCGCCTTCCACCATGAGGAAGGTAATTATCCTATTCCGCATTGAAGAAATTGAGGCAGGGTATCTCAGATCATATGTCTCGTGAGAGGAATCGGCTGCCGGCAGGGCTCAGCCCCATCTGGGTGAAGGGCCAATGGTCACAGGGGCAGACCTGCCTGCCTCTGGGCGCTTTCATCAGTGACCACGGTCCCCGTCTTGGGGGTAAACCAGGGCTTGGTTCTGACCCCATTCTGCTCTTGCAGCTCCTCCCTCACATCCCCCCCATGGTGACCTCTCTGCTCAAGGAGGACTCGAACTCGGGGACCAGCTGCCTGGAGCAGCTGGGGGAGCTGGTGCACTGCATGGTGTTCAGATTCCCGGGCTTCCCAGACCTGTACGAGCCTGTCATGGAGGCCATCAAGGTGAGTGACAGCCCCCCTCTCGCCCCTCCCATCATCTGGTCCCTCGCTGTCTCCTGTCCCCTCCCCAGGGCCATTGCTGCTTCAGGCACTCCGAGCTCTGCACCGATGGGCCATCCTCTAACGACCGCGCCGGACCTTTGCATGTGCTCTTCCTTCAACTGTAAACCCTTCCCTTGTTCTGCTCCACAGCTCCTACTTGTCCTTCATGCCTCTGCTCAAATGTCGTCTTCCTCAGGAAGCCTTCCCTGCAAACTCTCACTGTCCCCCACCCCCACCAGGCTGGCCGGGGCCTTTCTGTGCTCCCACAGCCCTGGTGCATACTCTGTCACATGTCGTCCCTGCGTGTGTGTCTGAGCACTCTGGGCGGGGGTCTTTACGGTTGTTCATGTGATTGTGCTGATGGCCTACTTTGTGCCAAGCCAGGCCTGGGGACAATGGCTTGGAGCAAACCGAGTCTCTTCCATCGAGAAGCTCATGGCCCTGCGGGGGTGACAGACCCGCATACAAGAAAATCTGGTCTCAGCAGCCTGTTAAGATGTCTACAGGGCGGGGCTGAGGAGGGAAGGCTCCAGTGAGAGCAGGAGGCCAAGGAAGGAAAAGATTCCTGGCTGGCTGGGCGGATTTGCCGGTCACTCACACCTCAAGACGCTGCTACGTTTGAGCGTTTCCCATACATTTTGTCTTCTGATGCTCACAAGAAACCTACGAAGCAGACGGCGTTTCAGTGTCATAGATGAGGAACATGGGGCTCCGAGCGGTTTGGGAATCTGTTCAGCTTCAGAAGTAGCGAGAGACGCAGCCAGGGCCCTGGGTCCTGAGGCCTGTCCCCTGGCCGCACACAGAAGCAGGCCCAGGTGTGGGGAAGATGTCTAGGCTGGTGACCCTTTCAGAACTCCTGTTCTGCCATTCCCAAGAGCACATTTACATGTTTGCATTGCACATTTGCATAGAGGCTGGATACTCTGGAAAGTGCCCAGTACAAAACATCTAGAGATGCTTGTTAGGACATAACAAACATCTGTGTAAGTATCTTGTTGAGTTTGCAAGAAAGTAAGGGGAAATAAACTCCCAGGGACCAAAAAGAAATAGAAAACTGAATTCCAGAATGGTGAGTGAGAAATAATGCTCTTTTGCCTTCAGAAGGAGAGGGGAGATGGCCAGCCTCAGTCACCAAGGGACTTGAGCTGGTGGGGACGGGATGAAGCTTAGGGACCGTCCTTATCAGGAGTCGGCACCATGGAGCCCACCGAAAGACAAGGCAGGCTCTGCTGTTAGTAAAAAATGATCTAGAAAAATATACCTGTGGTCCAAAACAAACATGAAGGAAACTTTTCTGGCTTGGTCTAGGAAAAAAGAAAGTATAACTGGCAGCTTGCTCTCATGTGGGTTTAAGGGCTTCAAATTCAGATCATTTGGGGGGTTGTGGGACCCCCAAGTTCAGATACTAACATTTAAAGTATTCATAAACTTGTAATACCCAAGGGTTGCTTGGTAAACACAAATAAGCCATGAAATTCTATTGAAGATGAGTTTATAATTCAAAAAGTACAAAACACAAAGGGGCAGTCCACTGAGAGTAAATACAATAAACCTGACAATTTCTTGGATCTTCTGTTTTTCAAACTTTTTTTTCACTTTTTTTTTTTTTGCGGTACCGGGGATTGAATCCCGGG
>PVJS01012587.1:23485-43681 GCA_004027185.1 Glis glis
CGCCCGGCTTTTTTTTTTTTCATTTTTTTTTTTTGGATGCTGGGGATTGAAACCAGGGCATTCTACCTCTGAGTTCTATCCCCAGCCCTTTTTCTACTTTATTTTGAAACAGGATCTCGCTAAGTTGTTGAGGGTCTCACTAAGTTGCTGAGGCTGGCCTTGAACCTGCAATCCTCCTGTCTCTGCCTCCCAAGTAATGGCATTACAGGCATGTGCTACCATGCCCGGCTTGTTTTTCAAACTTAACATGGCAAAGTGTTTTCATCTTCAGAATGAACTTACAGTGGCAGGAGCTGCCTTAATAAGGCAGGAGCTCCCTGTCCCTGGCTGTGGATGAGCAGAGGAGACAGCCCTCCCACTTTGGGGGATAAGCTAAGCTTCTGGGACTGTCACTGTTTCCTGCTAGGTTGTGAGATTCTGGTGGACAGGGACCATTTTGTATGTGTGTGTGGGGTACTGGGGCTGCACCTAGGGGCATTCTATCTTTGAACTATACCCCCAGTCCTATTTTATCTTTTTATTTTGAAATAGGGTCCCACTAAGTTGCTTAGAGCCTTGCTATGTTACTGAGGCTGGCCTTGAACCTACAATCCTCCTGTCTCAGCCTCCCAAGTACTGGGATTACAGGTGTGCACCCACACCCAGCTGGGCCATGTTGTTTTGATCTCTTTGTCTTCTGTGTCCGGCGACTGAGTGAATGAGTGGAGTGTCATTACAGTGTGACCATAGCATGAAGAGCGCTGTGACAAAGGGGTGAACAAGGAGGAGACAGCGTGGATCTGCGTGGGGCGTGAGGGAAACCCGCGATGAGTGAGACGTGGGCTTTGCACACTGGGGCTGATGGTCTGGTCCAGGGGTCGAGGTGTGTCCGCGGGCAGGTCCACCAAGGCACCCGATGACAGAGGAGGGGGGTGTACTCCCAACAGTTTGATGTGACTTTCTTTATAATAGTGTTTGGTAGCCTTTTAGATGCAGCTGTTTGACGTGACCAGGGTAATGAGTGGGAAGGCGCTGATCCCTGGGCCTGCGACCCAGGACCTGTGGCTCGGCCCCAGGCTCCTCCCTCACCCTGGCTGTGGGGTCAAGCGCGGGGTCAAGCGCGGGGCGGCTCATGCTCCTGAAGGACGACTTGGCAGATCCTAAATAGAAGGTGCAATGGGAGCACTGTGCAGATACCAGGGAAGGCAGGCTGCCACGCTGAGGTAGGTCTCCCTCCATTGACAGAGGAGGAAACTGAGGCCCAGGGAGGTCAACTGAGGCAGAGAGGCTTACTCACCATGGCTGGACAGCCAGCGAGGATGATAGTTAGGGCTGGAACTGAGCTCCTGACACGTCACCCTGGATTTGGGCCAGTGTTGTCATTTAGAGTCTCTCACACCGGGGCTCTGCTAGGAACATACACATTCTTCACTTACTGCCCATGTGACCCTGCACAGTTCTTTTCACTGAATCCTACTTTTTTCATCTCTAAAATGGGGATTATGCGACCTTGAGGCCATAGTCACCTGGAAGATCACACAATCACACAGAAGGCCCACATGTCAAAACGAGAACTTGACGTGCGTTGTAAGCCAAGGCTGTTCACATGTGTCTCTAGAACATGTCTGGGTAGGTGCTTCAGAGGCTGTGCAGCAGGGTACAGTCCAGGAAGCCTTCCTGGAGGAGGTGATGTTTTCCCAGCTGACCCTGTTGCCCACTGCCCTGCCTGCTTGTTCCCTCCTCAGGACCTCCATGTTCCCAATGAAGACCGCATCAAGCAGCTGCTGGGCCAGGATGCCTGGACCTCACAGAAGAGCGAGTTGGCCGGCTTCTACCCCCGGCTCATGGCCAAGTCAGACACGGGCAAGATTGGTTTAATCAACCTGGGCAACACATGCTACGTGAACAGCATCCTTCAGGCCTTGTTCATGGCTTCTGAGTAGGTGGTGCTTTTGAATTCCTGCATGCCCTTCTCTCCTCGGGGCTCCCTGGTGAGCAGTGGGGCTGGGCGGGGCTGGGTGTTGTTGCCGTGGGAACAGCAGGTGGGCAGGGCTGGGCTGCAGCAGGGATGGCTGCTCTGGGTTGGCTGGTGCCGACTTCTCCTGGAGCGCTGGGGTGCGTTGTGTCTTCAGAGTAGAATCGCCACTCATCCTGTTATTAGATGTCTGTCTTTTCTTGTTTTTGTTTTCTGCAGTACTGGGGATGGAACCCAGGGGCCCTCTACCACTGAGCTACACCCCCAACCCTATTTATTTTGTGGTGCTGGAGATTGAACCCAGGGGTATTCTACATTCAAGCTATACCCCCCAGCCCTGTTTTATTTATTTATTTATTTATTTATTTATTTTTATTTATTTATTTTTTGCTGTACTGGGGATTGAACGCAGGGGCGTTCTACCTCCGTGCTACACCTCCGGCCCTATTTTTTTATACTTTTTATTTTGAAACCGGGTCTTACGAAGTTGTGGAGGGCCTCACTAAGGAGAGACAGAGAGAGAGAGAGAGAGAGAGACAGAGAGCGCGCGCGCTGAGGCTGGCCGCGAACCCGGATCCTCCAGTCTCCGCCTCCCAAAGTACTGGGATTACAAGCGTGCGCCACCACGCCCGGCCCTGTTTTATTTTTATTTGGAAACAGGGTCTCACTAAGTTGATGCTGGCTTCGAACTTGTGATCCTCCTGTCTCAGCCTCCCAAGCACTGGGATTACAGGCGTGCACCACCACACCCGGCTCTTTTCTTGTTTATTTTATTTTATTTTATTTTATTTTATTTCTTGGTACCTGAGGTTGAAACCTGGGGCAGTCTACCTCCAAGCTACACCCCCAGCCCATTTAATTTTTATATTTATTGAATTATTATTATTATTTTATTATTATTATTGTGGCACTGGGGATTGAATGTAGGGGCATTCTATCTCCGAGCTACACCCCCAGCCCTATTTTATTTAATTTTTTAATTTTTAAAAATTTTTTTGCGGTACTGGGGATTGAACCCAGGAGGATTCTACCTCCGAACTACACCCCCAGCCCTATTTTTTTTTGTGTGATACCAGGGATTGAACCCAGGGGCGTTCTACCTCTGCGCTACACCCCCGGCCCTATTTTTTTATCCTTTATTTTGAAACCGGGTTTCACGAAGTTGCAGAGGGCCTCACTAGGTAGAGAGAAAGAGAGAGCTGAGGCTGGCCGCGAACCCGGATCCTCCGGTCTCCGCCTCCCAAAGTACTGGGATTACAAGCCACCACACCCAGCCTCCCAGCCCTATTTTTTATTCTTTCTTTTGAAACAGAGTCTAAGTTGCAGAGGGCCTCGCTAAGTTGCTGAGGCTGGCCTCGAACCTGCGATGCTCTTGTCTCAGCCTCCCAAGTTTTGGGATTATAAGCGTGAGCCATCACGCCTGGTTTATTTTTATTTTGAAACAGCATCTTGCTAGGTTGATGAGTGTCTCACTACTTGCTGAGGCTGTCCTTGAACCTGTGATCCTCCTGTTTCAGCCTCCCAAGTACTGGGACTACAAGTGTGTACCACCTCACTTGGCTTTCTCCTCTTTTTTTTTTTTTTTTGCGGAACCGTGGATTGAACCCAGGGGCATTCTACCTCTGAGCTATACCCCCGGCCCTATTTTTTTGTACTTTATTTTGAAACTGGGTCTCACGAAGTTGCGAAGGGCCTCACTAAGTAGCTAAGGCTGGCCGTGAACCCGGATCCTCCCGTCTCCGCCTCCCAAGTACTGGGATTACAAGCGTGTGCCACCACACCCGGCGCCCTCTCCTCTTGTTTTTAATGAAGCGTATTCTTGGTTGTCTATGGCCACCTATACACTTTATGTATTGCTTTATTTTATTTTTGTGGTACTAGAGATTGAACCCAGGGGCATTCTACCTCTGAGCTATACCCCCAGCCCGATTTTATTTTTTGTTTTGAAATAGGGTCTTGCTAGGTGGCTGAGAGTCTCACTACTTGCTGAGGCTGCCCTCGAACCTGCGATCCTCCTGTCTCAGCCTCTCAAGTACTGGGATTACGGGCGTGCACCACCATACCCAGCTCTATGGATTGCTTTAAAATCACTCCATGGCCAGCCTTAGCAACTTAGCAAGGGCTTCTGCAACTTAGTGAGATTCTGTTTTAAAATAAAATAGGGCTGGGGGTTAAAAAAATCCAAGTTTTGGCTTGGTTTCAAGCATAGGGAAGCTTCAGTTCTGGCTTGTAATATAACTTTGAATGAGTTATTTTTCCTCTGAACTTCAGGTTTAGTGGGAGAAAGTTGGAGCTGATCTCTTAAGACTTTTTTTTTTTTGTGTGTGTGGTACCGGGAATTGAACCCAGGGGCGTTCTACCTCTGCGCTACACCCCCGGCCCTGTTTTTTTATACTTTATTTTGAAACCAGGTCTCACGAAGTTGTGGAGGGCCTCACTAGGTAGAGAGAGAGAGAGAGAGAGAGAGAGAGAGAGAGAGAGAGAGAGCTGAGGCTGGCCGCGAACCTGGATCCTCCGGTCTCTGCCTCCCAAAGTACTGGGATTACAAGCGTGCGCCACCACGTCCTGCTGATCTCCTAAGACTTCTAAGGTGCTGCTTGTTCTTCTCAAACTGCCTGGGTGAAGGACTAGTTTTGTTCTGATTTCTGATATGTGCAGACCATTACTTATGTAAAATAACAAAGTGTCTTGCTAGATAAATGATCACGTGCTTGTAGGGTCATAGTGACGTTCCACAGTGATGCTACGCAGGCCAGTCATGGTGGCTCATCCCAGCAACCCTGGAGGCTGAGGCAGGAGGATCACAAGTTCCAGGACAGCATCGGCAACTTGGCAAGACCCTGTCTCTTAAAAATAAAAGGAAAAAGGACTTGGAGTGTAGCTCCCTGGTAGAGTGGTCCCCTTGCACGCGAGGAACTGGGCTTGATCCCCAGCCCCCACACTTGGAGTAGTGCTGTTCTGTGCAGCGGCTTGGTCCAGGGACAGTGGGTGTTCTCAGAGGGTGGGGCCCGTCGCTGGGAGTGTCTGCCCCCTTGGTGACCTCTTCTTTCAGTCCCTTCCTCACACTGACCTGCCTCCCTTGCTTGGCGGCTGGTGAGTAGCTGGGGCTGGTTCCAGGGCAGGGTTGGCAGGAGCGTGGGGGACTGGGGCCGGGCAGATCCTGCCCCTCTGGATGGGGTGAATGGGTTTCCCGGGGAAGCAGTAAGCAGGGCGTGTGTGGCTGGGGTGATGTTGGCACAGACTCTAAGACCTGCCCGGGTCCCAACCTCAGAACACTGGAGTGCCCCAGTCCTGGAGTCCTGGTGTATCTGGAAGAGACTGCAGGGGTCACTTGTACCCATCTTGTCATACCAAGGCTGCGTTCCTGACCTCAGACCCCGCGGCCGCCTCTGGGGGCTGGGGTTGCTGCTGGCCTGGCGAGTAGAGCCTTCGGCTCACCCCAGTGCTTCTGGTTTGTTTTGAAGCTTTCGGCACTGTGTGCTCCGTCTGACTGAGAACAACTCACAGCCCTTGATGACCAAGCTGCAGTGGCTCTTCGCCTTCCTGGAGCACAGCCAGGTGTGTGTGGGCGGAGGCGTGGGGGAGCCCCGCTGTGGCTGAGCCCCTCCGGCCCGGCTGCCCACACCTCCCTTCGGCGGCCGTCGTTGGGTTAAGGCTGCTTCATTCATCTGCTGCCACTTTGAGCACCTGAGCTGCCAGGCACCCCGAGGCTGTTGGGGACTCCGCAAGCCCACGTGTGGGGCGGCAGAGATGAGGCAGCCCTGTTCCAGAGGTGGGAAGATGGGTGGGCCTGCAGATGATGATCCTGTAGCTTTAACAGGGAAACAGCGTGTGTGAGCACGCAGGGAGGGAAAAGTTAATGACGGGGAGGAGGAGGAGCTGGGAAGGTGTCATGGATGAGGCCACACCGCACAGGGGACTGTTGCATAGGAGAGAGCGGTGTTTCAGGCAGAGAGGAGGTCGAGGGGCAAAGGTGAGGTGGCAGTACCAGGTGGGACGATCCCCAGAGGAAACTTGTCTCCAGGACCCCATGCCCTGCTCGGGCAGGAGCTGGGACGTGCCCCACCCCACCCCCTCGGGCCTGGCATGCTGCAGAGCTGGTGGGCATGGTGGCTGCCTGGCTCCTGGCCCTACTTTCACCCCCCTTGCCCTAGAGGCCTGCCATCTCCCCAGAGAACTTCCTGTCTGCGTCCTGGACACCCTGGTTCAGCCCTGGCACCCAGCAGGACTGTTCCGAGTACCTGAAGTACCTGCTGGATCGGTAAGGGAGACCAGGCCTCGGCCGGGGCGGGGCTGCCCTGCTCCGGGAGTCGAGGTTGGTGGGGAGAGCCCTACCCCTCCGCGGGGAAGGTGCGGTGGGGCCTGACCCTGAGCAAGTCTGGAGGTACAGAATTGTGGGGGAACCGTATGAGGGGCCCGGGGGGTGTCCGCACTGCGGTACTGCCTGGGGCGCAGCTCCCGGGCCCCCCACATCTTTACGAGAGCCTGTAGTGTGTGTGTGTGTGTGTGTGTGTGTGTGTGTGTGTGTGTGTCTGCGTGCACGCGCGTGGATGTGTGTTAGCATGCCATTTTGTACGTGTGTGTGTTCCCTGGGCAGACTCCCGCATGCGTCCGTCCGTTTACCCCGAGCCCCGAGCCCCGAGCCCCGAGCCCCGAGCAGGGTAGAGGCGGAGGAAGGAAGGCGAGCGCGCTGGAAGCGGACCTGTGTGTGCGACGATGACTCTTGCTCCCCGCTTGCTCCCCGCTTGCTCCCCGCTTGCTCCCCGCTTGCTCCAGGCTGCACGAAGAGGAGAAAACGGGGACGCGGATCTGCCGGAAGCTCAAGCAGTCCAGCCTGCCCGCCGCGCCCGAGGAGCCCGCCGGCCCGGGCGCCACCTCGGTGGAGCAGATGTTCGGGGGCAAGATCGTGACGCGCGTCTGCTGCCTGCACTGCCTCAACGTCTCCTCGCGGGAGGAGGCCTTCACCGACCTGTCGCTCGCCTTCCCGCCGCCCGAGCGCTGTCGCCGCCGCCGCCTGGGCTCGGTGATGCGCCCGGAGCACCCCCCGGAGCACCCCCCGGAGCACCACCCGGAGCACCCCCCGGAGCACCACCCGGAGCACCCCCCGGCGCCTGCAGCCCCGGCCCCCGGCAGGGCGGCCCCCGGCCGGCGAAGGAAGCGCTGCATCGCCGGGGACGCCCCCACCGCGCTGGACACCGGCGGCCGGGGCTCCCCGCGAGCTGGGGGCCCCGAGAAGGAGAGGGAGGAGGAAGGGGAGGACGAGGACGAGGCATTGGGAAAAGAAGAGGAGGAACAGGAAGGGGCAAAAAAGGAGGAAGAGGAGAAAGAGAAGGAGGAAGAGGAGAAAGAGAAGGAGGAAGAGGAGAAAAAAGAGAAGGAGGAAGAGGAGGCGGAGGAGAAGGACGAGGACAGGTCTGCGCCCGGGGCCCACAGGGATGCTGCCACCTCCTCCAGGGAGCAGGCGTGCGGCCCCGAGGGCTCCCGCTCCGTGCTGGACCTGGTCAACTACTTCCTGTCCCCCGAGCGGCTGACCGCGGAGAACCGCTACTACTGCGAGGCGTGCGCCTCCCTGCAGGACGCGGAGAGGGTGGTGGAGCTGAGCCAGGGGCCGCGCTACCTCATCCTCACCCTGCTGCGCTTCTCCTTCGACCTGCGCACCATGCGGCGCCGCAAGATCCTGGACGACGTCTCCATCCCGCTCCTGCTGCGCCTGCCGCTGGCCGGCGGCCGGGGCCAGGCCTACGACCTGTGCAGCGTCGTGGTGCACTCCGGAGTGTCCTCGGAGAGCGGCCACTACTACTGCTACGCCCGGGAGGGCGCTGCCCGCCCGGCCCCTGCGCCCGGCACCGCGGACCGGCCCGAGCCCGAGAGCCAGTGGTACCTGTTCAACGACACCCGCGTGTCCTTCTCCTCCTTCGAGTCAGTCAGCAACGTCACCTCCTTCTTTCCCAAGGACACAGCCTATGTGCTGTTTTATCGGCAGCGGCCGGAGGCACAGGATGCTGAGCCAGGCTCTCCCAGAGCCCGGGCGGAGCCCACCCTCCACAAGGACTTGATGGAAGCTATTTCCAAAGACAACATCCTCTACCTGCAGGTGCGCGGCCCCGGGGGCCTCCGGTGTGACCTCCAGGGTGGAAGGGCCTGGGTCAGCACAACAGAACAGTTGTTGCTTTGAACAATTGTTTCTCCTTTTGCTGCGTCTTTTCTTTTTTGTTTTTATTACAATGCTAGGGATAGAGCCCACATGCTAGACAAGTGCTCTCCCACTGAACTACACGCCCATCTCTCTTCCTTTTTTAAATCCATCCCTCACTCATGTATTCCGCAGTACTGGGATGTCAGTGGCCTAGACAAGACCCTTCACTTCAGAGGAACAGAGGTTAAAAAACTGCAGAAAAGCCGGGTGTGGTGGCGCTCGCTTGTAATCCCAGTACTTGGGAGGCTGAGACCGGAGGATCCGGGTTTGTGGCCAGCCTCAGCTACTTAGTGAGGCCCTCTGCAACTTAGTGAGATCCCGTTTCCAAATAAAGAATAAAATAGGGCTGGGGGTGGAGCTCAGAGGTAGAATGCCCCTGGGTTCAAACCCCTGTTTATAAAAAAAAAAAACCCACAAAAAACTGTGCAGTTGTTAGTAAGGGTGCTGGAGGAGCATCCCAGTAGTAGTGGAGTCGGGGATAGGGAACGCTTCTGCAGGCTCCTGAAGGGAGGGTCACCTACCCCAGTGACACTCCTGTGTAACTCTGCCTCTGACTCCTTTAAGTTGAGTGGTATCAAAATATTCAGCAACAGGGACAAGGGATTTGACTGATGGGATGGGCACCATCCCTGGACAGCCAGAGCGGCCACACCAGAACCTGTGGCTGCTGCCCCTGAGTTGTTTTGTAGGGTGGGGACATTTCTGTCAGGCTGTCCAGGTGGAGGCAGGGCCACGGTAAGGAGTGTCCGCAAGGCAGCAGGAGGAGCTGGCTCACAGGCAGAGGCTGCTCCTCGCGCCTATGTCAGGAAGCTGCGGAGCTTCTGTGGTGTGACATGGCCCTCGAGGCCCCTGGACCTCCTGCTTCCACATTAGGCCCTTGTCAGACAGTTACAGGCTAGTATGAGCGAGTTCCTTTCCTCCAAGGGACTGGAGGGGCGGAGGGAAGATTTCCAAGTGTAGACATGGGCGGAAGGGACGGTTCTGCCCACCAGGCTGTGATTGCTCCGTGACCTGGTGCTCAGTGTTGCACTGGGGGGGGGTGGAGGGAGGACTCTGGCTGTAGGGCTCTGATAAGCTCTCTCCCCCCACCTTCATCTGCCTTCCCAGGAACAGGAGAAGGAGGCCCGGAGCAGGGCGGCCTACATCTCTGCACTCCCTGCCTCTCCACACTGGGGAAGGGGCTTCGATGAAGACAAGGATGAGGATGAAGGCTCTCCAGGGGGCTGCAACCCTGCAGGTGGCAACGGCGGTGACTTCCACAGACTGGTCTTCTAGTGTGAACCTTCCCCCCTGCTCCCACCTGTGGGGGCACCCGCCAACCTCTGAGGAAGCCCTGTCCTCTTCCCTCTGGGAGCCGGGTGGGGCCCGGAGCTGCTCTGCCAGGTGGGCTTGCGGGGGCTGTGGAGTCAGGCCCGGGCTGGAGTGGTCCCGTCCAAGGGCAAGAAGGCTGGAGAGAACGCCTCAGGAATGTCGGGCCTCGACCCTACGGGTCCACAGAAACCCAGATACGGAAGTGAGACCCAGGTACCTTATATTGGTTCTTGGGGCCTGGTACTGGAATCAGTCACATTAAGCTTTTACACCCAAGTGTCCTGGCTACTTGGAGTAGCTTGGATGGACATGCTCGGGCTTTGCCCCCCCCATCCCCCGCGCGCCTGTCCTGAGAACCTGGGCTGGCTCAGGAGCCAGGCAAGTAGCACCTCTCTTCCAGCTCTTGCTCCATAGGATAAAAAGCACAGCGAGCCCCTGGCCCTGGCACAAGAAAGGGGCAGTCGCCTCTGCCTGCCCTCTTGTTCTTCCAAGGGGGATTCAGAGGCAAGGGATGTGGGTGCCTTTGGGGGCGCCTGCACCGACTGTACTTTCTCCAGGAGTGGGAGTGGGAGTGGAGTGGGAGAGCTGTGTGGCACAGGACCCGAGATGAAGGATCTCGCCGTCTCCCTCCTTTAGCTGCCCCTCCCCTACACCAAGCAGAGGAGAGGAGAGCGCCTCCCCTCCCCCTCGCCCGCCTCAGTGCCTGTGATGCCTCCGTTCGCATCCCCCTTCTGGTGGAGTCCAGAGTCCTCACTTTACTGCATAGCTGTTCTTTGGTCAGGAAGCTCTCGGTCGTTGGTCGTCGTCCTGAGGAAGCTGGCTGGCTCGGCTCCTCTCCACGGCGGGTCGCGTGGGGTGGACGGTGAAGCGCAGACGTGGCCCTCATTGTTCCCTGACACTGCTCTAGCCTTCTCAGTGGAGACGAGACTGTGTTCTCAAACAGGAATAAAGCTAGGTTCTCTGAAGCCCGTGAAAGATGTCGTTCTTCCCCATCTCAGTGCTGTGATGTCTGCCATACCCTTGGTTTTCTTACTGTGCCTGGGCAGTCTGATGGTGACTTTGGCTCCTGGTCGTTAAGGTGAGGATATGCCGGTGCCTCTGGTGACTTGTGGGACACAACATGGAGGTGAGGGCCCTTGGTGCTCAAGTGCTGAGACTGGGAGGACCCACAGGGCAGAGCTGGGACTGGGGAAAGAACAGGCTGGGGCGTTGGCAGAGGGAAGGGTACACGGGCTGAGGGTGCCCAGTGGGATGCTGTTGAGGGGACTCACCTGTCAGACACACCTGGAACCCCATTAGCTAGAAACTTTTGAGATTGTCGCTCTAGGGCCCACATCTGGCTCCTTCCTTGGGGCACATCCCATATTTGGAGAGGGACTGAGGGCTTAGAGCTGGGCCCAGGAGCCCTTACCATAGGGGCCCCTTTCCACCAAGCCCTGCACATCCCCTTTGGGAGAACAAAAGGACTGGGAAAGCCGGAACCAGCGGCGGCAGTGGTGTGACTAGAGGTCTCGGGCTGCCAGTGGAGTTGTTTTGGTTCAAATGTCACAGAGGCTGGAGCAGTCAGCCCCGAGGTCCCTGTGACAGGAGGCCAGTGGATTTGGTATCGGAGGCTGACGCCCTCCTCAGGTACCTGCTAAGAAAGGTGCATTGGCAGATGCAGATTCTGAGGCCCCTAGCCAAGAAAAGTTCCCAATTATTCCTATGAAAATAAAGAAGACTGACACATCAGTCTCCTGGGAGCAGTGGAGAAATGATTCTGAGCCTGTTTTCATGTGGAGAAGGTACGCGGTGGGGGGCTGGCCCCAGGCTGGGGTGTGAGTGAGTTTGCATCCTCATCCCCTTCAGACAAGCAGACAGCAGCAGCCTTGAGTTGCATTTCTAAAGGACTTTATTGTCGTCCTGCTCCAACACCACAGTAAAAAGGGACCTGCAAGCTCCAGGCCTGTACCATGTGTTACCACAGCAAAAACACGGCCCACTTGAACGTTTCCCGCCCCACCCCCAGACCTGCTCACAAGATAAATACGTGTTACAAATTTTTTTTAAAAAAGAAAACAGAATAAATTAATAACTTAAGTGATTAGGCACCAACAGTGATTTGAAAAATTAAATGTCAATTTTAAATGGTAACAAGACAAGAACTTAAGACCGGGCTGCTTCTGGCCCTTTCCTCTTCCCAACAAATAGCAACAATTCCATGTGAAGTGATTCTAAGTTTCAAGACACAAGTAGCCAACAAATACACAGGAACACACACCACCAGCTACCACGCGACAGCGCATGAACTTCCAGCAGGCCCCAAAGAACTTGGGAGTCCCAGAAAGATGGCCCCGAGGTCAGCCCATGTCCACATTTTTGCAGCTGAGGACCCAGACAGGCGGGGAGGGCTAACTTCCTTCCTGTCCTGTGCTCCTCTGGAGCTCTGTCAAAGGGCGTGGGGGGGGCACGGCGTGGGGCTGGGGACACAGCCCTGTGGCAGGTGCAGGGGCAAAAGGAGACTGGAATGGCGCCTGGGCTCCAATGACTTGGTTGTGCTTCTAAGAATGGGGTTTATTCTAATGGTTTCAAATGTAGAAGTCACCAAAATCAAGCTTGGGAGGGGAATGAGTTAAGTGGCCACTGCTCTGGTGCTGACCCAGACCCTAAAGAAGGGGGAGCCCCCCTCACAGCAGCTGAGCTGTGGAAGGGACCTCGGAAACCATCAAGTCCATCCACCCTTTTCACAGATGGGCAAACCAAGGTTCCGAGCAGGTGCCCTCTACTCCTTCCTCGCTGCCCCTCAGCTCTGCTTTGACCTAGGAGGGGTGGAGCCAGGTGAAGCAGGCTCCTTTGGAGAGCCCCAGGCAGGATGAGTCTTCCTGTGATGCCAGGTGAGAGGGCAGCCCCATTCTGGGTCTCACCAGGAGAGGTGAACTTTGACCCATGGGTAGGCCAAGGGGCCAGATATTTAAACTGAGTTGATGGTTCCTTTTGAGGGATGGGGAGATGGAAGGGAAGGTGCATTAGAAATGGCTGGTAGTCGGGAGCTTGTGAGCCAGAGCTGTTTTTCACAGGCCAATTTCCTTTCGTCCTTCCTTCCATCTTTATTCCTCCTTCCCCCCAAGAGTTGAACAGAGGCTCCTTGAACCGACCTGCTGAACGCCTCAGTCTCTGCAGACGCCAGCAGGTCTCATTCTCAGGGAACAGAGAACATGGTAGCAGTTTTGTGGCACTCTGGCATCAACAGGGGTGGATGCTGGGGGATCAGGTAAGGGACCAATTAAAAGCTCAGCTAGATGGGATCCTGGGGAGGCCTTACAGGGTCAGAGTGACCCGGCACCCTGCCAACCCTGCCCGGCAAAGCCACAGCCACCAGGTCACCATGGGAACAGGCCTGGCCCAGCACTTGTGAGGGGCTGGCCCCACCTCCAAGGCCTTCCAGATCTATCCTCCCTGCTTCCCTGCTGGCCCCAGGCCCTGCGCTTCTTTCCCGTTAAGCTCTCCTGTGCTCCTCTGGGGCCCTCTCAGGCGACCCTTTTCCTGAACTCACCTCCCCTGGCTGCCACCCCTCCCCTCTGGTCCCGGCCTTTACTTCCTTCACTCCACCAGGAGTTCACCTCTCTATGACTTCTGTCCTTGTCCTTTACTTCACTGATCGTGACCTGCGCCATCAAGCATGGTAGGAAGTCATATTTTGGAGAAAGAAGGTGTCTTCACCCCAGGGCAAAAATGAAATGCCTGGTCTGTCCTGTGCCTCTGAATCTTGAAAATTTGGTCAAGAACTTCCAACCTAAAAAATTAGACTAAGCTGGGCATGGTGGCACATGCCTGTAATCATGTACTTGGGAGGCTAAGACAGGAAGATTGATGGTTTGAAGCCAGCAACTTAGTGAGACCCTCAGCAACTTAGCAAGACCCTGTTTCAAAATAAAAAAAAAAAATAGGAGCCGGGTGTGGTGGTGCACACTTGTAATCCCAGTACTTGGGAGGCTGAAACCGGAGGATTCAGGGTCGCGGCCAGCCTCAGCTACTTAGTGAGGCCCTCTGCAACTTAGTGAGACCCTGTTTCAAAATAAAGAATAAAAAAAAATAGGGCTGGGGGCGTAGCTCGGAGGTAGAATGCCCCTGGGTTCAATTCCCAGTTCTGCAAAAAAAAAAAAAAAAAAAAAAAAAAAAAAAAAAGTAGGGCTGGGGGTTTAGCTCGAGGTAGAATGCTCCTGAGCTCAATCCCTAGTACCCCCCCATAAGTTTAGACCCCCTCTTCCCTAGCTTAGAGTGAGCCTTGGGTGACACCCTGCACCCTATCCCTGTAGCCAAGTTCCAGCCTCACGTGACACACCTGGAATGAGCGGGGACAACAGAGGTGGAAGAGCCGAGGAACAGGCTGGGCCTGGTATCGGCCAGATGTGCTTCTGTCCTGAGGCCTGGTTCAAGGTGGCAGCCATACCCTGCCATCCTGGAGGCACAGCCCCGTCCTCCCCACCACCCCCGCCATGCACGCAGCTGCTCTTGCTTTCTGCTCTGTCCTGCACCCGGCATGCTGCCTCTGGCTCTCCACCAGCCCTGCAGGGGTGCCCCGCTCACTGTGGCCTGCACCCCGCCTCCCATCCCATCAACTTACCTCTGCGCCCTCCCACCTCGCAGAAACTGACTTGCTGCACCATCCCACTGCAGTGTCCCCGCACTGCCTAGCACCTTCTTGTCCCTGGATCCCCTCCCTCACCCCTCGCTGTGCTGTCGCCCTGCTCGGTCCCAGCCTTCTCCAGCAGGGTGCTCGGGACAAGGACCGGCTTCTGTCCCAGAGCGGGCCCTGACCTCAGTCCCTCGGCATGCCTGCTCGCCCGGCGTCACTTTCCCCTTCCTTTGGTCCTTCATCCTTCTGCCTCCCCTGTGCCCAGCAGTGCCCTGCATGGCTCTGGCCTGAAAGCAGGAACCCTGGCAGGATCAACTGCCCTTCTGTGACTGGGGGGTCTAATTCCTTTGCCCCTCAGGTCCACCTCTGACCTTCGTTCTCCACTATTTTATCTTTTGGCGGCCTTGCCCCTCCTCTGCCAAGAAAAACAGGGATGAAAAAGTCCGTGTCCACTTTGGTCTGCTGGTCCTGGCTCCCTGGGTTGTCCTCCTCTGGGGCTGAAGGAGAGGTAGCCCAGAGGTGGAGGAGAGAGGGTGGAGGGCTGTGACGTATGTGAAGTGTGTAGTCTGGCTTGGGCCCCCAACCCTCCCTCCAAGCGTCCAGTAGACAGGTCTCGAGGGCAGAAAGAGGCGTTTTGGCAATAGC
Organism: Glis glis; assembly: GCA_004027185.1. Lineage (NCBI taxonomy): Eukaryota > Metazoa > Chordata > Mammalia > Rodentia > Gliridae > Glis > Glis glis. The sequence continues at coordinate 38,207 of PVJS01012587.1, forward strand.
TCCTAACTAAGGTGGGTGGAGGCACGGCCAGTATTGATAAAAGTCACAGGTGGGCCCCGAGTGGGCAGAGGAAGTGCCCCCATCAGGGCCTCACCCCCAGGGGAAGGGTCAGGGTCCCTGATGTCGAGTGCTTTGAAGGCCAAGAGTGGCAGAGTGGAGGGGGATGGGGAGGGGGAGGAGCCAGCCCGAGCCGCTGCCTACTGGCCCGCTCTGGGCCGGTGGCCCCTCCTCACAGCTTGGTGCCCTTGGAAGGCTCCGAGGACTGCCGCACGTCTGTCCACTCCTGCATGGTGTTCTGCAGGGCCTGGGTCTTCTCCTTATCCACCTGGACGTAGTCTACCTTCTCGTCCGATGTGACAGATGACGTGGATGGCTGGGGGGACAGAGTGGAAGTGACCGTGAGTCACCTGCAGGGTGTGGAGAGGAAGGGCGAGTGGGGTGTCCCAAGCTATGTCAAGGGGAGGGAGGTGGCCTCTGCTGCCACTCTGACCGACTCGAGAGCCTGTCTTCTTTCCTGAGTGGGGGCTTTAAAACTGGAAGTCCAAATGGGTCACCTCCTGCCGGAAGCAGCAGCCCGCCAGCCCGCCCTTCAGCGAGTCTTAGCGGGCCCAGGCCCTCCCTTGGCCCTGGTGGATGGGTCCGGGCCTGGCTCAGGCTCCTGTCACCTCCCTCTGGCCACTCTTCCAGGGGAAGGAATGGGTGGGCGCCCTAGGGCACTGTGTGTCCCCTGGGTGACTCTCAGGGAGAATTGCCCTGAGGTGGCACCCACACCTGGCCCTCTAGACAGGCTGGCTGAGTGCTTCCTGGAAGTCCTTTCCTGAGGCCACGGTACCACTGACAGACCATGAGCTCTCTAGAGGAGCCCAGGACAGGTGGGTCTGGGTCTGTCACACACTCCATGTGATAAAAAAGTCCTACTGGAATAAATGTTATTGAAAAATAGTATAGTTTGAGACAGTTGAATTATGAGTTTGAATAGTTATTCAGTGTCAGAAATAATTATTTCATGGCTTGAATGAACTATTAGGGTTGGAATTAAACTACAGATAAAAGTGTAGAAGATGGAGATTTCTACGTAATAAGGGTGAGAAGTGTCTGTACACGGGCTGTGACCTTGAGCAGGTCCGCTGTGTGTGTGATCATGGCTAACTGATGAGGTTCTATGGGCTGAAGGGACCTGTGCTCTGGGAGAGGAGGAGCAGGAGCCTCGGAGACCCCCGACTAATGCGTGGTCGAGCCACACAAGGTGGCTGGGGAGGGGGGCTGAGTGGTGTTCAGTGTTGAAGGGCCCCTGGCCCCCACGCCGTCTCCCCTGGGCCTGCTCCACCCCAGGCACCTTGCGATGGGGGCTGGGCGAGCCGGGCTGGAAGTCCAGGGCCAGGTAATCAACGCTGCCGGTACTCTTCTTCGGGGCTGGACTGTTGGTGCCACTGGGAACAGGAGATGCAGACACTGGGTTTTGCTATCACAAGGAGGACAAATTGGAGTGAGTTTGGGAAAGAGACCAACCCACCTCCCAGAAAAACACGCCTCTGGGAGTAGAGGCTGCCTGTCTACTGTCCTGCTCTGCGCCAGGCACCGCAGGGACTTCACATGTTCTCATGCAAGTCCTCCCAACAGTCCTGAGAGGGCGATGTTATTACTGTTCTTACTGTTTAAAACAAAGCTGCAGCTGGGCGTGATGGCGCATGCTTGTAATCTCAGTACTTGGGAGGCTGAGACAGGAGGATCACAGGTTCGAGGACAGCCTCAGCAACTAGTGAGACTATCATCAACCTAGCGAGACCCTATTTCAAAATAAAAATAAAATAGGACTGGGGATGTAGCTCAGAGGTAGAATGCCCCTGGATTCAATCCCCAGTACCACACACACACAAACACAAAAAAGTAAAACAAAAGCTGAAACCGTGGTCAGAGAAGAACTGTGACTTGCCCATGGTTGCACTGCTGGTGGGCAATGTCCATACCTGTACTAATCCCACGTACCATCCTGCCTCCCCTCAGGGCTTCAGGCCAAATCTCACCTGTAGTCTCTCCTGAGAGACTCAGCCTTTGCTCGAGGCCCTCCTCTTGGAGGAAGCCTGTGTCCTGCACTGGAGGGTGGAGAGTCTCCCCTCCCCGCCTGGGGCTCTGAAACACAGGCCCACAGCCCAGAGCACAGTTCTTGGCTCCCCAGAGGCTGAAGAGGCACCTTGCCTCCAGCTGTACAAAGCCCAGCTCCTTCGGCAGTTCCCTACACGACAGGCTCTAGGCCCTGTCTCTATCCGGGCCACTGCTCTGGGAGAGCACCCCTGTGTCTAGGACTGTCCTCAAGTGGGATCTAATGAGAAAGGTGACAGGCCTGGGTTCCAGTTTGGGCTGCCTTGACGGTTGGCTAATTTGTTCATTTAATGTCACTGCAGCCAGGTGCTGCCCTTTTTTAGTGAAAATCTCAGGGAGGAACCACATCATGCACTAGCTGTGTTCACACCTTGGTTATAGTGGTCACCACAGGGAGTTATGTACGTGTGTCTCTGACACAGAGCAGATACCTCCAGGGATCATGCCACCTGTGTCACAGACATGAGAGAGCTAGGCTGTCTCTGCTTGTTTTTTTGTGTGTGGTACTGGGGATTGAACCCAGGGGTATTCTACCTCTGAGCTACACCACCAGCCCTATTTTTTATATCTTTATTTTGAAACAGGGTCTCACTAAGTTGCAGAGGGCCTCACTGAGTTGCTGAGACTGGCCTTGGACCTGCGCTCCTCCTGTCTCAGCCTCCCAAGTACTGGGATTACAAGTGTGTGCCGCCACGCCCCACCCTGCCTCTGCTCTTTAAGACAAAGACCTACTTGGGGGCCGGGAGTGTGTCTTCCCTAGAGCTGATGGCAATTCCAGCTGCTTCCCACACATGTGCCCGAGCAGGGTCTACAGAAGGCGGCCAGGTGACAGGCAGCGCAAGGCATGGCTGAGCTGAGTAGGTCTGCAGGGCCCTGGCAGGAGACACTCCAGCGAACCCCAGGGGACTCACCATGGGGACGTAGTTCTCCTCGCTGTCTCCTGAGTCCGTGCTGGTGATGCTCTGTGTGGAGATGGGACGGCAGTACTGGGAGGAGCTGGAGTTGAAGGTGTGGCTGTTGTGGGGGAAGACAGAGTGAACCCTGGAGGAACCTTGACCCTCATCACACACCCAGATGGGGCCCCCAGAGTTTCCCGTTAACAGCTAGAGACCCGACACAGGGCAGGTTTACTAATTTTCCCAAGCCCCAAGAGACTAAGAACCACGATCAGCTGATGACGGCATGAATGTCAGAATCCAGCTGGCTCGAACCCCAGGCCAGCGACGGTCCCGCTCTCTCACGCCCGACTCCAAGCTCCCGCTTCCACAGACACTCACTTGGCTCTGGACCAAGACTTGGTGACAGGTGACTTGAAGGGGAGCTCATCGATGACAGCATTGTTTCTCAGGTCGAGTGGCGTTGGCTTTGCTGGAGCAGGAACAGAGAGTGGGAGTCAGTCACACAGGTGCACACTTACACAGAACACGTCCCCGCAACTACAGAAGCTCCCGGTCCTCCGATTCCAACGGGGACATCGAAGCCCAGCTAAGGCACAGTCCTCCTTTGGTATCTGGTCACGTCCCTTCCATAAAATGTCACAGAGATGAGCACAGTGGCACAAAATCCCACATAATGCCTATAATCCCATCTGCTTAGGAGGCTGAGGCAGGAGGATTGCAAGTTTGAGGCTAGATTTGTTAACTTAGTAAGACCCTGTCTCAAAAAAAGGCCGGGTATGTAGCTCTGTGGTGGAGTACTTGCATAACAGGGCGAGACCTTGGGTTCAATCCCCAGAACCAAAAAAAAGTCACAGTATTTAGTATTTGCTTAAAACCTATAACCATACTCCATGTACACGTTGAATCACTTCTAGGTTACTTAATTTTTAATGTTTTTGTGGTCCTGGGGATTGGACCCAGGGGCGTTCTACCCCTGAGCTACACCCCCAGCTCTATTTCACTTTTTAGTTTGAAACAGGGGCTTGCTAAGTTGCAGAGGGCCTCACTAACACTCTGATCAACCTAGCAAGACCCTGTTTCCAAATAAAATAAAAATAACGCCGGGCATGGTGGCACACGCTTGTAATCCCAGTACTTTGGGAGGCGGAGACCGGAGGATCCGGGTTCGCGGCCAGCCTCAGCTCTCGCTCTCTCCCTGTCTCTCTCTCTCTCTCCTTAGTGAGGCCTTCCGCAACTTCGTGAGACCCGGTTTCAAAATAAAGCATAAAAAATAGGGCCAGGGGCGTAGCGCAGAGGTAGAACGCCCCTGCGTTCAATCCCCGGTACCGCAAAAAATAAAAATAAATAAATAAATAAAATAAAATAAAAATAAAGCTGGGTGTGGTGGCACACACTTGTAATCCCAGTACTTGGGAGGCTCTGTACTCCCAAGTGAGACTCTGTTTCAAAATAAAAGAATAAAAATCAGGCTGGGGGTGTAGCTCAGAGGTAGAATGCCCCTGGGTTCCATCCCTAGTACCACACAAATAACTAACTAAATAGATAAATAATAAATAAAATAAAAATAAAATAGGGCTGGGGGTGTAGCTTAGAGGTAGCATGCCCACACACACAAAGTTTATTTGCAGTGGTTGAATCCTGGGATACGGAGGGCCAACTGTATAACCTCCGCCCTTGCTGAAGTCATGTCTTTAGATTCCAGATTACATATCCTTTCTACTGTATCTATGGTAATTAGATTTTCAGAATCTAAAATGGCACAGATGGTCTGATGACAGATTTTTCTCCCCTGGGTTTCTGACTTTATATAAAAAAGAGTCTGTGTTGGAAATAGAAATGGCCACTACAACTCCTCCTGGCTACTTTTGGACAGGGCTGTGTAAAACACAGGAGAGGAAGGGAAATGCCACCAAGTCCTGTCGACTTCCATTCTAAAAGCTCAGAGCTGAATTCCCTGTTGGCTAGACTCATGGGCCCTCTCTCTGCCAGATTACCCTACTCTTCTCTTTGAATCCCTGCAGTGACCCAAGGCCAACAGAGAGTGGCAGGCCTGGGAACTGGACTCCAGCACCTCTTCCAGGACTTCAGGCAAGGCCACAGATCTGACTCCTGCACGCCTGCTGTGGGCCAGATGCACTGTCCTTGACACTTCCCTTCTTCTTTTTTTTTTTTTTTTTTGTACTGGAGATTGAACCCAGGGGCGTTCTACCTCCGAACTACATCCCTAGCCCGATTTTATTTTTTATTTATTTTTTATTTTTTTTATTTTTTTATTTTTTATTTATTTATTTATTTTTTTGTGGTACAGGGGATTGAATGCAGGGGCGTTCTACCTCTGCGCTACGCCCTCGGCCCTATTTTTTATACTTTATTTTGAAACCGGGTCTCACGAAGTTGCGGAGGTCCTCACTAAGGAGAGAGAGAGAGAGAGAGACAGGGAGAGAGAGAGAGAGAGAGAGAGAGAGAGAGAGAGAGA